>JARYGA010055509.1:0-120644 GCA_030545235.1 Helianthus tuberosus | reverse complement strand
TTTTTGGGTCATGTATAGGTATGCATATGTGCATAATGCGATAACATATGTATATATTGATAAATTATTTCATATTTGTATGTATGCACATGTGCATAATTGTAGTTGCATAGTTATAGTTATGCGTGTGTGTTGGTTCATATATATTGTTGATAAGATATGTCATAGTTATATGTATGCACGTGTGCATATCTGAAGTTGCATGGTCATAGTTGTATAGATGCATTTGCCTGATGTATAGCGGATTTTGGGAATGTATAATGGATTTTGTATATGTAGTTTGAACTAACATACTAACAAAGTAATATAAATTAAAGTTGATATACATTCTCATTGTATACAGTAAAATGAAAAAAAAACAAAGAAAGTTACGTTTGTCCTAAAGCCGAGAGATGAAGGGTCGAAAAGAATGCCAGATGCGACAGAAGACGAGCATGCGACTGTTAAGCAAAAAGGTTAGTAAGTGTTGAGAACTTACTGTTAATATTAGTATTGTTAATGATGCAATATGTGGTTATGCACATGTGCATTATCAGTTTTTTTTTTCAAATGTTATAACTCGCGCAAACGCATTAATTTTATGAATTCAGTTAAACAATGGAAGATGATTATGCGACTTGCAATGGAAGATGATTACGCGACAGTTAAACAAAGAGGTAAAAATCGAAGAAAGTAACTTTTGTTTTGTCTATTATTTTTATAGAAGCAAACCTGTTGATAAGCTCAGTCATGTTAATGCACATGCATAGTTATGCAAAAATGCATATTTTGCCAGATTATTTCAATTAGGTCAGTCATATGTATGAAAATGTGCAGTTAGGCACATGTGCATAATTTGCCAGAATATGTTAATAAGATCATTCATGTTGTTGTACATGTGCATAGTTATGCACATGTGCATAGTTTGCCAGAATTTTGCCAGAATATGTTAACAATGTAATTTATGTTGATGCACATGTACATAGTGTATATAGTAATGATAATGTTAAAGTTATTGCACATATTCATTAAGATTGTATGTTTGTTAATCATATTTTTTTTGTTTTGTTTATTATCGTAGATCGATAACGGAAAAGAATCAAAGAAGGTAACTTTCATTTTGAAATCAAGGGATGAAGAGTCAAAAAAATGCCGGATGCAATGAAAGATGATTACGCAACGGTTAAACAAAGAGGTAAAAAAGGTTGACTAATATTCGATGATGTAGTTGGGAGTTTATGCACATGTGCATCCCTTTATTACTTTCATGTTAAATGATATCATTTATGTAAACACATTAAATATATCCCATGTAGGTGCACAAGAAGAAAAAAAAGCATAAAGAGGAGGACAAGTGAGCGAAATCACTATGAAAAAATTGAACAAGTAAACAAAATCCCTTTATTACTTCACAGATTGCGGGTTGTTCGCTATGCGACATATTGAGATGTATAAGGGGAGTGGTGAGAAGTTTGATTGCAAATTCAACAAAGATAAAGAAATTCAAGACTTGCAACTTAAGAACGTGAGAGTGAAGATAGCAACAAAAAACTGTCGTTATCAGAGGCGAATGATCATGTTCGTGAATATATTATGTATTATGTTGTTTGGTAGAGGGAATGTTGGTACTACACATGTGCATAGTTTGAAATAACATACATATTGGTATTGTATAATGTATTACAGATGGTTATATTTGTTAATTTAGGATGTAATGTGTTGTTTGGTATAGTTTATGTTGGTCGTGCATATGTGCAATAATGATTTTTTAACGGATTATGTGATTCTTATGATGAGGGTGTTATATTTACTTGTTGTAACTGTGTTAATGTTGGTAATGCACATGTGCATTAATAAAAAACAATAAACATGTCGGTAATGCATGTGTATATTTTGAAATATTGTATTTTTGTTTATATCATATTACGTATGTGGTACCCTATTACGTATGCGGTATCACATTACATATGTTGATGTATGTGTAAGGAAAACGGATTACTTGTAATTAAAAAATATACATGGATGCACGTGTGCATTGTTCGAAACAATAACCGTGTGTAATGAAATGGTAAACATGTATGCACATGTGCATTGGTCAAAACAACAACGATGTGGAGTGAAACAGTAAACATGTATGCTCATGTGCATTGTGCGAAACAGTAACCATGTTAATACAATGCACACGATCATTATCATTTTATATATAACACGAGCATTATCATTTTATACATAACGACATTGTTTTTGAACAGAACAAGATGCCATATATTCAAACCAGAACTCTAGCCAGGAACTAGAGAATTACGCTTACAATAAACGTATAAACTCCTAATTTTCTATTACATTTACACCACTACTAGAGAATTACGCTTACAATAAACATATAAACTCCTAATTTTCTATTACATTTACACAACTGGTGTACCACTCTTGAGTCACTAAATTCTCCATTTTGGCTCTAATTCTCCATTTTGGCTATGACTTTCATCCACAACAGAGTACACTCCTTGACTTGTTCCAGTCTTCTAGCATTTGAAATCTGCACGGATTTGAATACATTCTCATTTCTGCTCGACCATATGATCCATAATGTAGCCATCGCTGTGCAGTTAACTACATTTTTCTTCTTATAGAAATCTCCAGCTTACATGAAAATCTTTTACTCCCAACCATGCTCCGACCATCCACCATAGCGTTTTCGACATCAAACACGTAATGAGGATGTGTTCAACAGTTTCTTGCTCGTATTTGCAAACTGGGCACAATGTGTTGTTGGTCTGAATTACCCCTTTTTTCCAGCTCCGTCTTTGTCGGTAACCTGCCTTCGACGCATTTCCATGCTAACATATTGGCTTTAGGTGTAGCCCAGCCGTTCTAGGTCATTACAAAGCCACTCGACAGGTCCCCGCTTGTGACACACAAATCCTCTCTAACGGTTTTAACATTAAAAGTCGACTTATTTTCCGAGTGCCAACCCCAACCATATTGACCCGTCTTCATTCCGGTGTCTCTCAGCAGTGCCAAAAGTTGCATAAACTCCACCCATGCCTCCCCGGTTGTCGACTTGTTATTCCATTTGCAATCCCACATAGTATCCTCCCCTATTTTTTGTAGTTGTCCGCCACCCAAGACCTTTTGTTTGCTGCCATTCTGCACATAATTGGATAGTTATCCATAAGGCACTTGTTCATAATCCATACATCAACGACATAGTCTAATTTTCAACATAATGCACGTGTGCATATAATTTAATACAATATCACTTGCAATCAACATAATGCACATGTGCATATAATTTAATACAACATCATTTACAATAAATATAATGCACATGTGCATATCATTTATTACAATATCATTTACAAAGTATATACATCATTTACAGTCAACATAATACCTTTTAGTCACAAATCGAATGAATTGCAACTCTTGATGTTCTGTATTTGTAGGTGTATTGTGACTGTCAACTGTATTATCGGCAGATGGACCAGCAATGTCACCAACAATGTTCGCATCAGATGTATGAGGAGGATTATCAGAGAATGTATGAGGAAGAACATCAGATGTAAATGGTGATGTAGAGGATGCCATAAACACCGTTTCCGGCTGCCACCGCCGTGAAATCCGGTGAGTTACGTGATTGCCGTCGGCCGCCGTCGTAAACACCGTGCCAACTGCAACCACCGTGAAATACGTGAACACCGACTATATATATGCGGTGAAAACCACCGTGCACGACTATCCGCCACCGTGAAACCGCCATGAATGCCTCTCAGCCGACCGTGGATACCATGAACTGGTGAACTTCTTGGTGAACTACTGAAACCCTAAAATGGAGACATCAGGGACATAAGGAAAAAAGAACGCGTGTTTTTTTTTTGTATAAAGATAATATAATTACAAAAATGCCATGTGTTCACACTGGTTCTCGCGGTTCTCGCAATAAGAGGTGGTTCTCGCATGATCTTCTCCCTATATATATATATATAAACACAAACTTAAGGTAGAAGTCAAAGCTCTCTCTATGTGAAATTGTTAAAGAAATTTTAAGAAAGCAAAACCAATCAAAAAGTAAAAAAATTGAGAAACCCTAAATTTTAAATTTAAAAAAAATACACGTAGAGGATAAAAAGGGTTGTTGCTGGGGTAGGGATGACCACGGTATCCGTTCGGTACTAAAAATCGAGAAAAATGGGTACCGGTACCGGTATTTACCGGTGTTTTACCCGTAAATACGGTACTGAAAAACGGGGAAAGTGGGTACCAATACCGAATATACCCGATACGGTTAGGTACCGGTTTGGTACCAGTTCGATACCAATACCCAGTACCAAATGCTCATCCCTATGTTGAAACGCCTCTTGATTGCCTGCTTTAAAGAGCATTCACATCACATTCACTAATCACTATCCTCATTCTTATAGATTAACTTAAAATCACCATTCCTTAAACTTATCTCTTATTTTCTAAAAACCTCATATCCCTTCAAATAAAGGATTCACTTGAGCTTTCTCCAAATATGAGAATTCGTTTTAGTTTTCCTTAATAATATGGGATAGGGTATGAGGATCGGGAATGGAATGGGATGGAGTGGTGTTTTTAGGTGATTTCCTTAAATTTAAGGATGGGGAATGGGTTTGGACTGCTCTTAAATCCTATGATCACCAAACACAAAACTAAACCCGGTAAGAGTTATGACAAAATCCAAGTATAATAATCAACTAAGTGTTGATTGATCAAACGGATAGAAACATGTTGTAAAAGAAGTCTAGATTTGGACCTCAGTGGCTTCAAACGATCGACTAGATCTTATTGTACTTTTTTAATTGAGGATATATGGAGGGAATGATTCTATTGTTTCTTGTGGGGAAGAAGTAGGGGAAAGGCTTGATGGCATCGATGGCGAAGGGGGAGGGGACAGGGGCAGTGGCGGAGCTTGACCAAAAGTTTCGAGGGGGCGTAAAGTGATGAGACCCAAATTTTTTTTTCCTATCGTTATGTTTCGGGTCAGGTCGGGTTGGCTATTCGATTCAAATCGGGTCAAATAATAATAGTTCCAAATAAAACAAAGTGTATATTTACCAAACTACCCATCATTTATATAGAAAGTTTATAAATATTTAGGATATACAATTTAGGAAAAATAATCGGGGGGAGATCCTATATAATTTTAAAATTTTCGGACGAAAAATCGGAACTTGTACACTTCTAACCGAAATATTGGGGTGGGCGGGTGCACCCCCGAGCACCCACTATCCTTCGCCTCTGGACAGGGGCGATTAAGGTGGTGTTTAAAGGGAAGAATGAAAAATTAAGGGGTAGGGTGGGGGTGTGAAAATTTTTGACCTTACCACAAGGACAATATGTGTAACCAACCATATTCTTATATTAGAACTTGGTTGTTGGAAACACTACTCCATTACAAGATGAAAAGCTTATTTATCGAACGATTAAAATGTTAAATAATAACCACTACACTGGATATGCGTTGCAACATTTGGTGTCATCTTTAGAACTTAAGTATTAAGTCATTAAACATCTCAACAATATGTAACCCCCACTCCCCTCGTATGACCACCACATCAACTCCCATATGTGTCTATTGGTAAGCCAATCCAACCTATTATTAAAAAACTAATATTTTTGTCTTTCACCTACACTACACAACCCAACCCAACCTTACTCAATTTTTAACACACATTCATAACTCATCCCAACCTAAAAATATATGTTTTTAAACGAACTTTGTTTTTAATAAAATGTATATCGGGGTGTTCAAAAAAATTAAGAAATACCGTGTATTTAGTTTCTTTAAGTTTGAATATTATAAGTTATTTGAGTAACTAATTATTGAAGGAATTAGTTTGGGTTGCAACCTAGATTTGTTTCACCAACCTAGTTGCCAACTTAGGTTGGTGTGAATTTCTTTTTTAGTTTTTTTTAATTACTTAAACTTTTGTCTTATTGGTGACGAACCCAACTCTAGATCACCAGTGGACATAGCCTAAAGACACAACAGAATGGTTGCTAACATCTCATTTTGCCTTGTTTACCCATGAATGAGCACGAGCGACCAGAAAGAACGAGAAAAATACAAGTTAAAGCATCTATGGTGAGGAGGAGCTTTTGAGAGGGAAGGGGCTAAGAAGATGACATGGGATCGTTATGAGAGTTGAGGAGTCATTTTAACTAGAACAAGGATATTTTAGACATTGTGAATGATAGAGAATGTAAGAGGACGGATCACTATTGTGTATGATAGAGAATGTATGAGGACGGATCACTATTGTGTATGATACATGTTACATTGGAGAGTTCAAATCAGAATAAATTTTTTGTAAGAAGAAAAAAGAAAAAATTCAACCAATAAGAATGTTTTATTTTACTTTATTTAATATAAGTATTTAATGTTACTATAAGGGTACATTGGTAAATCTACATCGATCACTAATTTGTAGTCTTCCTTTTTATTAGCTAACAACATTAAATTTTTTGTAACTTAACTTCAAAATATGTATTTTTTCAAAAAAAAAAAATAATAAGTGTAGGGTAAATTACAAGGTGTATAGGATAAATTACGAGTTATGTAGGATAAATTTCAACGTGTAAGATAAATTTCGAAATATGTAGGACAACTTTTTATGTGTGTAGGCAAAAAAAGTTAGTGTGGATGATGATAGTCTTTATGACTAATTAATTCGTCAAAAATTATAATAAATGAGATAAGTGAAGAAACTATTTAACGTTTTACAAAATTACCCTTTGTTCTTTTTCTTCTCAATTAAATTTTCTTCTCAAATGAACCTTCCACTACATCACTATATATATATAGGGTCAGAATTTAGAGAAAACGGGGGAACGTGTGAGAACACTGAGAACGATTATGGATCGTCAGATCAAAACAATCTATGGACTAGATTGGCGCGGTGGCGTTATCGTAAATAACACCAATTCTATTAAGTGGACGCGCTTCATTAAGGGTAAAAGAGTCTTTTACCGCTCAAATTCAAAACGCCAACAAAAATGATAACACGCCATTCAAAACAAATAAAACGCCATTAAATACAAAACGCAAAAAATTATTGATAAAACGCGTTGGAGATTACAGGAAGATGAAACAACACAGTAACTGAAATTCAATTATTAACATTTATTAGAAGAATTTTCCTCCTAAATTACACGCCAAAAACATCATTATATAAACGCCGTTAAACATCGCTTCCATAATCACTTCAATATATCTTTCTGCGAAAACATCTTTTACCAAAAAGCAAAAAATGGCAACTATCGTTTGGTGGAGATACACTCTGGCAATCAGGCGATTCGTCCTACGGTTTGACAACAGAAGGAGGGTGTATGTTAGGACAATCAAAGCATTTTTTAAGATGGAAGAAGAGGTACAGAGGGGTATCTTATCGCTTGGCATCGCTCTGGATAACGAATGTCATGAAACACATAAGCTTATGAAAACATTAACAAGGAAATTTGGACCAATCAAAGCAGATGGAAAATCGGACCCAGTCATGACATCATGGCATTTTGATGAGGAAAAAAACATGGTGACCGTTATATATGACAGCGGAGAGAAGGAAGACTACCTGCTTGAAAACATCATGACAAAGCAGGGGATTGGGTTCATGGAATAATTGCACAACGCCACTTGTTTGAACACATACATGGACTCAAAAATGGCGTTGATGCAGGACATGTTCAAATGGAGGCTTCAAAATCTTCAACAATAAGAAGCCGATGAAATTGAAGGTGGTGACAAGGATGAAAGTCTAGATGAAGACTCCGATGAAGAAGACAACGGAAGTGATGGATACTTCTCGGATAAAGTACCTTCTGACGAGGAGTTTTAATTTTATTTTTATTTTTGTTGGTTTTCTTCTGTGTAATCTTTTTTTTTCTTAAGATAATTAAATGATATATTTCTCCATTTAGTTCCAAAACGCCAAAAAAAATACTACAATAAGTTATTGCTTACAAAACGCCAAAAATAATAAAAAAAATATTTTTTCCTGTTTAATATTTTCTCTGTTATTGTATTTTGTCATCTTGGTCTACATAACGTCATTTAAAAAAAGGCCAAACTTGGAAGATGGGACATCTATCACCCTAGAACTGATAAAGCTGAACAAAACAGTAAATACACACAATAACTGAAAAGACGGTTACTTTATTACTATCATTTATTATAATAAAAATCCCGCCTAAACTACGGGCCAAAAAACTCCTATAAGAGAGATGTCTCTACACAATGAATTGATTACACCCAGAAAACAAACGCCATGTTCCCTAGAAACCACTCACTTTAAACGCCAAAAAAAAGTTAAAAAGACAACACATGGCAAAGCTTTCACTAAATGGATTCTTCTCTAAGGTGGGTATCTCTATAAGCTTTTGCTGAATGAGATGGACAAATATTCAAGAAAAAAAGACTGATGACAGTGATATGTCATCATGTGAGCTTTGTTCTTGATGAATATATGCATGGCATGAAGGGATCAATACCAGTGTAAAATGTTATTTTGGACTCCATTATTATAAATAGAATTCAAGCAGAAGTTGATCTTCAATGACATGTCACCAAACAAGAATATCACACCAAAACACAGGATGCCTGTGACATCCCGTACTTTCAGGTTAACGCCGTTAACCTTTTTCTGTTAATTACAATTTTTAAACGCATAAGTTAGTAACACGCGAACAAACAAACGGATTTAATTTGATTAACTTTTCAAAACAAGGGACTTGTGTGTCATTTTATAAAGTTATATTGATAACTTCTTGTCCAAGTTTAAGAATTGGAAAACTTGGAGGACCTTTTGTGCATTTGCTAAAGTTTTGTTTAAAAAAATAATAATAAAACCAAACCCAACCCTAGATCCCCATTCCCCAGACGTCGACCTCTCTCTCTACTCTCTCTCTCTCTAGAAAACTCAAGAAAGAAGCTAGGAAAACTTATCTTTTCGGGTTCTTGATCTTCATCTCTATCGTTCTAGGTAATCCCTCTAACATACACTCATAACTTGTTATTCATGGTTGCGTTTCTTGATTCTACATGAATTCTTGATCTTGTTGTGACTATTGATGCATGATAACATGGATGCTATGTGTTAGGGTTTGCTAGAAACATGTATTTTAATGCCTAGATGATGATACTTGTTAATTTAGTAACTCTATGATCATGTATGCATGCTAGGGTTTTGGTTATATATGATCTTGATAATGAAAATTGATGCTAAATTCGTGTACGTGATGTTTTTAGGGTTTTTGATTGCTAAAAATAGTGTTATAATGTCATAAACATGTTTTTATTGAAAGCTGAATTCAAACTTCAAACAGCTTCTGATCAGAATTTACAGCCGACTTGTATTGGCTGTAACGTGGACAAAACGTGACAAAAACATGTGTTTCTTGAGTCTAAAATGTAATTCCAGGAAATATATTTAAAACCCCACTGGAATTGTACTTTTCGACGAAAATTGAATGTTTTATGAATTTTTCGGTATCGAAGGTTGAGGCTGCGTTTTCTGGCAGAATTTGTAGCCCATTACGAATGTCATAACTCAATTTAAGAATTGATTTATGATCTCAAATTTTTATTGTAGGTAGCTTCAGGTAATTCCAAAAATCTCCAGCTGGAATTTCGTCAATCGAATAAACGAGGAATTTTAAATGAATTTTTTCATAAGCTGCAGCCAGAAGTGACGAATCTGATTCCAACTTAGTAAATTAATTTAACGAATTTTTGGTAAAGAGTTAGACCTTGAAATTTTAACACAGGGCCTAACCCTCCGAGAGCTACGTCACATAAAAAATCATAATTTTTGAAGACTTGTAAATAGGTTAAACAGGTCACCAAAAACAGCCTATTTTCAGTGATTTTTCTATGCAATAAAGCATGAATGCATAACGACCGAACTTGCTACTTTTAGTATCCATGCTTGTTTGATAATTGTATAGATAGCAGATTTAATATCGTAGAAAGGTTGTGAACATGGTTAGGGAACCATATGATAGACGTGCTATGTGATTGCTTGTTTGTGTGCTAGTTGCTAGACATGTGTAGGACTTTCTTGCAAGGTCTAAATAAAGTCTAATATACCATGGTAACTATTATAGGGCGTGGTCAGTCGCTCCAGATTTCATACACTTAATTTAATATGCCGAGCTAATCTAAGGTGAGTTCACACTTTCTACAAGGCATGGGATTCCCGGTGGTTTAGGAATGGGTTAAGGAACGGTATTAAAATCCTGCGTATTCTCCTTGGGTAGGGTACGTACCTCCATCCTCCATGGGAATGATGACAACATTAAATCCTGCGTATTCCCCTTGGTTAGAATACGTACCTCCATCCTCTATAGGAAGGATGACAACATAGAACTTACTAGACAAAACTCTATCATGAAGTCCCTCATTTTTATATCAACTAAATCGTCGGGCCATTGGCGAACGGGTCATTAGTTAAATAACGCTATTAGGTCTGAGAAGCCTCACACCGTGCCGCAGAGGACGGGAGTGGACTAATGTACTTGGGCATTTAGTCAATGATGATAGACATTGACGCAGGGCACATAAACATGACTAAAGTCAGTAGTCGATATGGTAACGGGTCTAGTGGTTTAGAACATGGGGTAGCCCCCACTGGTTATGGTTTGGGAAACAAGGAACTGGTTAACTCATGGTTTTCGAAATAACTTATGATTTTTGGAACAACATTAAAATGGACAACCAACTGTGAACTCGCTCAACTTTGTTGTTGACTCGTTGTTACATGCCTTGCAGCTCGTTAGGTACTTAGCATGAGCTTGGATGGGAGGAGTCGTTGTGGGACATGGACTGTTGTGTGCCATGTTAAACTTATGAACTTTAACCTTATGAACTATGAACCTATCTTTTGGTTTTGAACTTAATGCTTCCGCTGATAACTTAGACTTTGCTAAATTGATTTGTCGCCAATTATATTGTTTGGTTTGGATTTTATCTATTTATTTATATTGTTCAATATGATTGGTGGCTGGATCCTGGTCAGTCACGATCCATGTGGTGATACTCCGCTTGTGGATTTTGGGGGTGTGACATTGCCACTAACAAGCTTCGTCTAAAAAGACGGACGTTATGTAGGAAAGTTGGCATCTAGCTAAGGTATTCAAAGGTTCAAAATGCCAAAAAAAATAAATTCAAGAAGAAGAGGCTGATGACAGTGAAGATTTGGATGAGAAATTAGATTTCCATTTTTTATTTTTATTTTTATTTTTTTCATTTTCTATTGTTTTGTTATCTAACTATCTATTGTTTGTTATCTAATTTCAACTAATAAAATACATTATTATATAAAACGCCAAAAACTACAAACACCAAAATGCTAATAGTATGAAAACTGTGAGAACGGATGCTGGCAAAGCACCTTGTTAATGTATCAAACGCCAAAAAAAATTGACTAAACGCCATAAAAAACATTTGGTCTTATTGTAATCTTATGAAAGTATTAATGAATCGTAATGAATTATTAACAATGCCACGAACGCCAAAAAATTGACCAGGGAAACGCTATAACGCCAAAAAAATTATATATGTGACACAAAAACAAATAATTCAACGTGACAGATCTAAGAAACAATAAAACGCCAAGTAGTATTAACGCCAAAATAATCTTAGACGCCAAAAATGAAGCAGCATGTTACGCAAAATTGGGAAATAAAAAGAAGATTGAAAAGACAAAAAAACCCCTCACGCCCTGATCATATCCCGCGCCACATGTTGGGCCAGGATGCGTTCTCACCATTCTCACACTGTAGGGCGTTTTCTCCTGATCCCGTACCTATATATATATATATAGGGTTAGGTTCATTAGTGAACAACCCCGTTGTTTGTGAACTACTCTTAGTGATTCATTTATTTCTTATTAATGCATAATCAGTTAGATGTTGCTATAATTAAGCTTATTTAAATCATCTTTTGATTTATTCAAAGATTCTAGTCTTCCTTTTGAGACAACGTTCTTGAAAATTAATTAAAAATCATTCATAGCAACATAACATGATCGACAATTGTTTTTATATTTCCTTCATTCCAAAACAGATCCGTAATCATACACAAGTGTATAAATTGATTTGTTTCATAAATATTGTTGTTTTATGTGTTCCACTTGGTTTTACACATATGTATCACGTAGCTTTTCTATTAATCGTTGATACATATGTATACACTTGTTTGGTTTTAATTAATTTCACAATTTTATATGAATTTACTCGTGTGCATGCATAGTATACTATATGTTGTTAATATACACAAATGTAATCATTTCTGAATATAATACACAGATGTATAAAAGTCTGTACACATGTGTATAAACTAACAGCTGTGTACTTTGTATAAACTGATAGTTTGCGAGATTGTACACATATATATCTTGTATAAATTGATACTAGCGATACTGTACACATGTGTATAAACTAACGGTTGTGTATCTTGTATAAACGGAAACTAGCGAGAGTTTAGGGATTTTTCATTATATTGTTTAAACAATGCAATTTACAAATGACAAAAATACCCTTATGTCATTTATTTTAAAAGGAAGTTATAACATGATCATTACAATCTTGTCATTGATAAAAAGCTCTAGATCTTCTAAATGGATGGCCAGGATTTGTTCACTTGATTCACAAATAAACTAGTGTTCACTCTCGAACCTCACCTTATATATATATATATATAGTTAACGTACAAAATGACTTAACATACATTGCTTACGCGATTGTTTTCGACGTGCGAATTTATGTTTCAAACATATGATTTGTGATTTTGGACACCCCATGCGATTTGTATTTACACCCCACGCGATTTCTCCATACATAACATGCGATTTCATCCCCCATATAAACAACAGGCGATTTCCAGATTTAATGAATGCGTTTTTTTAATAGCGTGCGATTTCCAATCGCGCACATAATGTACGTTAAGGCCATTGTACGATACACTTTTTCTGTATATATATACAGAAACGGGATCAGGAGAAAACGCTCAAAAGTGTGAGAACGGTGAGAACGCATCCTGGCCCAACACGTGTCACGCGGCATAGAGAAGGGCGGAGGGGCTTTTTTGTCCTTTTATCTTCTCCTTTTCTAGTTCCGCTTTTCACAATATTGTTTTATTTTTGGCGTTTAAGATTTTTGGCGTTAACCAAATTCAACAATTAATGGCGTTTAATGGTTTCGTTGTATTAACATTTTGGTGTTTATGGCGTTTGTGACATTTTTCAAATTGTATGCCATTGGAACCCCAGGGGGTTAGGAAATCTATCTGAATGGCGTTTTTTCAAGGCCTTTTAAACAAGATTGCCCATTGTTCTAATATTTTTTATATACATTTTGGCTTTTGTGCTATCTTGGCATTTTACAATTGTACAATTATATTACAACCAGAATGAAAAAAATAGAAGCAAAGAAAATAAATTAAAAATCCTAATCGGATCTCTCTTCACAATCTTCATTGTCATCAGTCTCTCTCTTCTTTAATAGTACAAGAACTGTCACCAAATATATGACGTTTTATGTAAAACTTAACAAACCTATCGGTTTGATTGTTTTGCTTGCTCGTCTGTTGAAGTGGCTTTTTCTGGATGTTTGGGGACATAGATCTATGACATGTGGGTGGGTTTTTCGCTTTTTCTTCATCTTGATCTTCATCTTTATAATCATCCCACTCTTCAGCGTCATTGATCTCTTCTCCTCATCCAAGTCTTATTCAAGAACAAAGAACACAAAATGACATTTGATTGTCATCGGTATCTTTTTCTTGAAGATTTGTCCATCTCATGCAGCAAAATCTTACTGAGTTACTCCCCTCAGTTAACAATCCATTCAATGAAACTTCACGAAGAACAATACTGAATATCCAAGAAAGCATAGCCATCTTTGATTTTTGTAATTTTTTGGCGTTTTACAGTGAGTGGTATTTAGTAGTATTTGGCGTTTGTTTTTTTGGTTTGATTAAATGGAAGCTGTTGAGAGTTATTATTTTATAGGATTTCTTTTGGCGGCGTAGGTCAGGCGGTGCCGTTTCAGTTACTGTTTGTAATTATTGTTTTCTCTGAAGTCTGTAACACGTCCCGTCTTTCAAGTTTGGCGTTTTATGTCACGACCCCCGGCCTGGTTTGACCCGGTTCAGGAGCCGCGGGACAGAAAATCCTGTGGTATTTATTTAATTGAGTTGACAGCGGAAGATTTTAGCAGGATCTTTTTAAAACTGAAAATACCCGATTATTTTATTTCATAATTCGGGAAAAACCCCGGTAGTTTATAATAAGGTGATTTCACTGGGAAATCTTTATTTTACAAAACATGTTTCTTTATTCATATTGAGCCACTTCCTTAAGCTTGTAGCGCTTCGTGGCACTTTTTCCTGGATCACAACAGATCACCTGAAACATGTTGAAAAAGGTTTTGTCAGCGGGGAAATACTGGTGAATCATTATTTTTACTAAAACGACGCGTTGTTATAATTTACAGTATTAAGAGCGATTACAATGTTTATACATATCAACCATCTACCCACGGTATTTATCACTCGACCACCTATTGGCTATCTCGTTGTCCAATGGTGTCTGTGATTATGGTCATATCACCCCTTGGCTAACCCGTTGTCCAATGGTGACGGTTATCAAGTATTGTATACAAAACCCCACATACCGGCTGTAATTTGGATATTACAAAGACTTAATCCCTGTAATTATAACTTTGAAAACAAACATGATTTTGAAATCAATTTTGATAAAAAGAGAATGACTCACATTGCAGATTTATTCGGGCAGAGTTTAGCCTACTGATAAGCCTGTTAACCTAATTTAACAATAATGCACATGAACTAGGTTAGTAACTAATACAGCATTTACAATAACTCACGAGATTAAAACCTTCACAATGAATGACAAAGTGCAATACTTAAACATCCATCGAATTCACGACGAATGACAAAGCATAACCCTAATTTGGGCAGCACTTAAACATCCATTGGATAGTTTTCATCGATCGGACATGGAATCGTAGTAGCGATCGAGTTATTACCCTGTTATCGCGGTGGAATTCGAGATTGTGTGTGTTTTTATAGTATACAGACTATAACTCAGCGTACGAATTGAGTTTTTACGTCGAACCAACGCAGGAAATCAAGTCCCACACCCCTCTATTTATATCTAAAAAACAGTCCCCTCGCGTGGCGCGAGGGGCTGTCGCGTGGCGCGAGGGGTGCCACCCTACCATAGGGTAGCCCCGTGTCTTGGTAGGCTTGCTAAGTTGGTTATTCGTTAAAAATCCTTTTACACGTAAAACTGTCGAGATAATACTAACTAGGGTTTACCCACCCCCCCCCCCCCCTGAGTTTTAGGGGCCCTGATCCTGATTCCGATTATTCTGAAAATTTTAGGGTTTATGCAGGATTACTTGGGGGTCTCAATCAGGGTTTCCTATTGGATAAAATAAAATAATAAATAGGACTTTTGATGAGAGTTGTTACATCCTCCCCACCTTAATAAAAATCTCGTCCTCGAGATTTACTGGAATAATTGAGGATATTTCCGTTTCATTTCTGATTCTAGCTCCCAAGTATATTCAGGTCCTATCCGTGAATTCCATTTGACTTTGACCAACACTAGTCGTTTGTGCTTGAGAAACTTGATCTTTCGGTCTTCTATTTGAAGTGGTTTTTCTACGAATTTTAACTTATCATTTACCTCTATGTCTTGAAGAGGTACTACCAGGGATTCGTCTGATAGACATTTCTTGAGATTGGATACATGAAGTACATCATGTACTCCAGCTAGTTCTTCTGGTAGTTGTAAGCGATAGGCAACTGGTCCTATACGTTGGATTACTAGAAATGGTCCTATGTATCGTGGACTTAGCTTTCCTTTCTTACCGAACCGAACTACTCCTTTCCAAGGAGAAATTTTCAAAAGTACCTTATCTCCGACTTGAAATTCCAGTGGCTTGCGTCGATTATCGGCATAACTCTTTTGACGATCTCGAGCAGTCTTTAGTCTTTCCTTGATGTGAGTAATCTTGTCGGTGGTCTCTTGCACGATTTCAGGTCCTGATAATTGACTTTCTCCTATTTCTGCCCAGCAAACCGGAGTTCTGCATTTGCGTCCATACAGTGCTTCGAATGGGGCAGCTTCGATGCTTGCATGATAACTATTATTATAGGAGAATTCAATTAAGGGTAGGTGGTCATCCCAGTTTCCACCAAAATCTATCACACATGCTCGGAGAATGTCTTCCAGTGTTTGTATCGTCCTTTCACTTTGCCCGTCTGTTTGAGGAGGATATGCCGTACTTAAATTCAGTCGTGTTCCCATTGCTTTCTGGAAACTTGTCCAGAAATGGGAAGTGAAACGACTATCCCTATCAGATACAACGGAGAGTGGAACTCCATGTAAGGATACTACTTCGTCTACATACAACTTGGCTAACCTTTCCATGCTAAAGGTTTCCATCATGGGTAGAAAATGAGCTGACTTGGTTAATCGATCCACAATTACCCAAATCGCATCATTACCTTTTCTGGTTTTGGGTAACTTGGTAACAAAGTCCATTGTTATGAGTTCCCATTTCCATACTGGCATTTCTAGTTGTTGAAGTAGACCTGAAGGTTTCTAGTGTTCTGCTTTAACTTGTGAACTAGTAAGACACTTAGAAACATATCTAGCTATGTCCTTTTTCATTCCTATCCACCAGAAATTATTTCTTAAATCTTGGTACATTTTATTGTTTCATGGATGCATGGTATACCTAGATTTATGAGCTTCTTCTAAAATCTTATTTCTTAATTCTCCTTGCCTAGGTACCCAAATCCTTTTCTTATGGAATCTCCAAATTCCATCATTCCTTTGTTCTAATTCCTTTATTCTTCCTTTCATTCCTTCAGCATCATCCTTGATTGCTGTTTCTTGAATGTTTTTCAGTTGTTCCATTAAATCTAACTGTAGATTTAATCTAAGAGCACGAACTCGTCGTTGTTTCTCATGATACTTACGACTTAAGGCATCTGCAACTATGTTTGCTTTTCCTTCGTGATATTGGATATCACAGTCGTAGTCACTTAGGATCTCCATCCATCTCCTTTGCCTCATGTTTAATTCTTTTTGCCCAAATATGTACCTTAAACTTTTATGATCTGTATAGACAGTAAACTTACATCCATACAGATAATGTCTCCAAATTTTAAGGGCAAAAATTATGGCTCCTAACTCTAAGTCATGGGTCGTATAGTTTTCTTCGTGCTTTTTCAATTGCCTTGAGGCATACCCAATTACTTTTTTGCGTTGCATTAGCACACATCCTAATCCTAGCTTAGAAGCATTGCAGTATACTTCAAAGTCTTCATTTCCTTCTAGTAAGGCTAGAATTGGGGCATTGGTTAACTTTTGCTTCAAAATCCTAAAGGCCTCTTCTTGCCTGGGTCCCCATTCAAACTTAACCGCTTTACAGGTTAGCTTAGTTAATGGCACCGCTATTTTAGAAAAATCCTTAATAAAGCGCCTATAGTATCCAACTAATCCTAAATAGCTTCTAATTTCCATAGTTGATTGCGGGACTTTCCATTTGGTGATTGCTTCTATTTTGGAAGGATCTATGTGAATACCTTCGTGGTTCACCATGTGTCCTAAAAATTGCACTTCCTGTAGCCAAAATTCACACTTCGAGAATTTGGCGTAAAACTTTTCTTTTCTTAACAAAGTTAAGAGTGCATGCAAGTGCTGACAGTGTTCATCCTGACTTTTGGAATAAATAAGTATATCGTCGATGAAGACAATTACAAATTTATCCAAGTACGGTTTACAGATTCTATTCATCATGTCCATAAATGTTGCAGGTGCATTTGTTAGTCCGAAGGGCATAACTGTAAACTCGTAATGACCATACCTAGTTCTAAAAGCAGTTTTAGGTATGTCTTCTTCTTGTACCTTTAATTGATGATATCCGGAGCGCAAGTCGATCTTAGAAAAATATCTAGCTCCTTGAAGTTGATCAAAAAGGTCATCAATCCTAGGTAATGGGTATCGATTCTTAATTGTAACCTTATTCAATTCCCTATAATCGATACACATTCGCATCGAACCATCCTTTTTCTTTACAAACAACACTGGTGCTCCCCAAGGGGATGAACTAGGTTGTATAAAACCTTTACTTAGTAATTCATCTAATTGCTTTTTCAGTTCTAACATTTCTGTGGGTGCTAACCGATAAGGTGCCTTGGCTATCGGTGTAGTTCCAGGAATTAAATGAATTCTAAATTCTACTTTCCTGTTGGGTGGTAATCCCGAGAGTTCTTCTGGGAATACATCTGGGTATTCTGAGACTACAGGAATCTCCTTAAGTTCTTTATCCTTAGTACTAATGATTACTGAAATCATATATACTATTCCTTGCTTTCGGTCATAACTAGCAATTTTCATTACTGAAATGAACTTCATGGGTTTTCGCGGCTTATCTCCTGTAATCATGATTACTTCTCCGATGGGTGCATGAATTTCTATGGAGTTCTTGTCATAAAGGATTCGAGCATGGTTGGTTACTAACCAATCCATTCCTAACACGACATCGAATCCAGCTAAATTCATTGGTAATAGATTTGCAGGAAATTTATGACCTGAAAGTTCTATATTTTCTTTTTGCAAAACCTTATCTATGTTAACAGAATTCCCATCTGTCGTTTCGACTGTAAAAGTCTGCCTAAGGTTGGTTAAGGGTAAGTTAAGAGCTTGGCAGAATGTAGTATTTATAAAACTTTGGTTTGCACCAGAGTCAAATAATACTTTTGCGTAAACGTTGTGAACTAGGAACGTACCAGCTATCACATGTGGAGTGAGTTCTGCCTCCTGAGTAGTTAATTGGAATGCTCGAACATTCTTCTTGGTAGCTCTGTCGTTCGGTTTGGCTTTATTGTCTGCTGGTTTGACCAACTTAGGGCATTCTGGTTTGAAATGCCCAGCTTCTCCACAGTTATAGCAGACCCTTGTTTTCTTTCTGCATTCTTCTTCACGATGTCCTCCAACTTTGCAAAAGTTGCAGGTTACATTGCATTTTCCAAAATGTTTCTTTCTGCAATTCCTGCAGAACGACGGAGTTGAGGATTGCCCCGTTCCTCTTTTCTTGAAGTTGTTATTATTACTCACACGAAATCCTTGGGTAATTTTCTAAGCTAGTTCCTTTTTCCTATTTTCATCTCTTGTACGTACCAGCTCGTCAGTTAGGGTGTTAGCTAATTCTACCGCATCGTCAATAGTGCGAGGTCTCGCAGCTTTAACGATATTACGGATTTCGCCAATCAATCCCCAAATATAGCGAGAAATAAGTACCGATTCTGGCGAAGCCAGCGTTGGTACCACTCTAGCATATTCGGAAAAATGTCGAAGTATATCCTCGACACTCTCAACCAATCATTCGATGGTTTAGGAACTTATTTGCTATTTGTTCCTTTTCATATTCGGGACAAAATTTTCTTTCTATTAGTTGCTTAAATTCTTCCCAACTCATGGCATAAGTCGTATTTCTTCCTTTGGCTTGAAGTACCGTATTCCACCATTCTAACGCCCCTTATTTGAAAAGATTTGACGCGTACATAACCTTGTCATCTTCAGCACATTTACTTATTATAATTACTGCTTCGGTTTTCTCCAACCAACGCAGTGCTGCAGTTGCCCCTTCATTGCCTGCAAATTCAGCTGGTTTACAAGCAAGAAATTCTTTGTAAGTGCAACCAGGTGTTGCAGCTTTCATTTTCTTATGAAGTGGGGCCTGCCGTGGATCATTATCGTGATTAGTATGGTTGCCGCCTCTGTTTACACTATTACTGAAGTTATCTTCTTGGGTACGTGTAACACCTTTATTATTATTTAACGATTTTCGTATAATTTACGAAGATAAACGGGTAATTAGAATTTCAAATACATTGAAATTACGGGTTTCATTAAACTTTCTTACAGAATTAAAACTATACAACATAACATGTGTGAGTTCGTCATTTAACATAACAACGGTACATAGTGCGGAAGCTTATTTCTTGATCGTGTTTGGTTCTTTGTTGTGCTTGATCGTCCTCCGGTGCTAAAATTATACCTGAAACTCATAAAACATGAGTCGGATTAGTCATACGTAGTTTAAAACGTGCGTAAACGAGCCCGGGAAGCGAAACTGATTAAAATAAAAAAAATTCACCAAAAACAGTGCCTTTCGCGCCACGCGCCGGCACCAGGTTGCTCCCTCGCGTGGCGCGAGGGAGACCGTTTTCCAACAGCTCTGGAGCTGGGTCCTGCATTTTTCAGCAATACCAGTTTTTACGGAAACGGCCATAACTTCTTCGTTATTGATCCGTTTTACGCGATTATTTTTCCTACGCGTCCGTAATTTAATTCTCCATCATATGGAATTAAAATCCAACATCCAACATAATAAATTTTGAGACTTCTAAGCCTTCGACTCGTTACCTTTTTACCAAATTTTAACCCGTTTATGCATTTTATCAAACAAACATATTTGTTTGATCCTTATATCACATACACTTCTTCAAATTAATGTTACCTACCATATTAGGTTCTAATCATAGGTTTATTACACAATTTAAACCCGTTTTCGCTCGTATGCTTATTTTGACCCGTTAAGGGTATGTTAAGCACTTTAAAGCTTGAAATCGCTTTCATTCATTTCTAGTATCTTATTCCTACATTTCTTATCAAGTAATCTTCAACTACAACTATATGTGTGTTGGATTTAATGTGGATATCTATATGTTCCGAGTTTTACCCCTCGGATTATTATTTTACGGCAAGACTCAAATAGAGCCATTTGACCCAAGATTTACCCTTTTCGCTTGTTATACTTATTCAAAGTATTTGCTTGATCATGTAACTTGTTTTTAAACAACTCTTAAGATTTGTTTGCTCGATTTAGCTTATGAGGGCTTTTCGGTCATCTTAAATCCTTTCTCTATAACGAAAGACTTTTAGTGTCATAATTGACCAAAATTCTACTTTTAAACTAGGCTCTTGTTTTAAATAGCCATTATGTTTTCAAAACACAAGGACTATAACTTAAATCATTCGGTTTACTTAAAGATAACCCAATGTCCATTTTAACTTGTTTAGCCCTCATTGAGCTTCAAGTTCTAATGATGGTTTGACCAATTATACATACCTGGCTCAAATCAATATATTGACCCATTTTGATACCTTGCCTTAGTTGCCGCTAAGTAATAGCGATGTCAACATTCAATCGATACTTACTCCTGTAATCATGCAACTCGACAAAACATTAGCCGATATTGTCAAAGGGTGTTATTTTCACCTTTTGACCCGTTTGGTCTATATGACCGATTACTTTTGCGAGATGGATTTATTATCATCCCGTCTACATGACTTGTACCGGTTTACACCGTACGGTCAATTTACTTATAAATCTATTTCTTGATTAATTTGACCCCTTTGTATCTTACGCCATAAAATGTCCTTCAAAAGTAACAGTTATCGTCAACAAGTGACCACATTGTCATTTTACCCTTATTAATTGTATTGATTTACCTTATAAGGTAAATCAATCAAAACTCGTTATTTATTAGTCATTACTTGACTAAATGACCTTATTGGCTCTTTTTAACCATTCAACATGGTTTATCATTATTGTCTTTTGTTCCGAACCGCGCATGTCGGGTCGAAACATCATAAGTCAAATGTGACTTTTGATTATTCAAAATCTATAAAACCAATAGATATTAAATAAAAAGGTGTAAGTTTTAACTTACCTCTCATCCGGTTTACGCTTTTCGTCTCGTACTTTATTTGTTTGACCCGCTCCTTCCTCTAAGCTTTCACCTAGCTTGTTACGCGTCAAACTATCATCATATTTCGTAAGATGGTTAGTTTAGTCATTGTCAATCATGACTATTACATCTTACGTATTTTCTATCAAAATTATCATTCGATCTTATTAATGGTCGATTTGACTTTTTAAAAGTCAAATCACCAATTAACACATATGATTGCACTATCAAGTTCACAAGACTCAATTAGGCACATTATCAACGCTTAGTGAGCATCATCTTTTGAGACGCCAAATTAGCTAACATGTCATCCAATTCCTATCTCAAGTAATAATAAATCAACATGTAATTTCAGTTATTACAAGCATATACACACTTTGACCATCATAATCATGGCTTTAACTCTATGTTAAGACCCACTTCTAATCACTTATGAACTCTTAACAAAATCCCTAATTTGTTCAAGTAGTTCATTCATATGAGTTAGTATGATGTTTATAAACACCAATACAACATCAATTTCGTCAAATCATCAAAACCCACTTAGCTCATACTTGATTAGTTGACTAATCACTAGTTTATGGCACAATTCTACAAGTTCATATCTAGGGTTTGTTCCTAGACTTATACTCACATCAATATCACTATAACATTCAACAGTCATACGAGAATTTCATTCATGCATGTTTATCACAAATTCGAAATATCACCAAACATCAAAATTCAACATACCTTGTGATCCCCTAAGCTTGGTGATCACGATTTTATTAAAAGCCCCAATTTTCCGGCTCGATTTCTCTTTGATTTTGTTGAATTTGTGAGTGTTTAGGGTTCTTGAGGAGAACCCCCTTTTTCTTCTCCTGGACATCGACCAACACACCTTGTGTGTGTGTGTTTTGGTTTTTGTTTTGCTTTTAATTATAAACTTCTTTCACATATTGCCCATTTTAGTCCCTCTTAGTTTAAAGGTTCTATAAATGGGTCAATTACTACAAGTTCCTTCTTGTTTTACTAAACAATAACTAACTAGGTTAATTATTCCTAGTTAACTTAGTGGGTTCCGGGAGTTATAACCCGTTTTATTTTAAGTCCCGTTAACTTGGGCATTTTTATATACTTTGTTTTCTCAATGTATTTATGCTCTTTCAAATTAATATTAGGTTTATTTATTTAAATTCCTAATATTTACTGGGTTAATTTTTACCACTAACGGTATTTTACCCGTCTTTACTATTAACGTGGTTTGATTACCAAACCCGTTTTTGGGGTGTTACAGTACGTTTACTAGGAATGATTTGTTGAGGTTCAACAGGTTTCTGGGCCGCAGCAAGGATTGCTGGAATAGCATTGGCTATTTCTTGAGCAACAATATTTTCTATATCTTGCCTAGTCATAAATTGATCATCCTGGTGTTGCTCAGATTGGTTAACCTCGTTAACTGGTTCATTATTAGCGTTTTCCATCTGATAATTAATATATATAATTTATTAGTATAGAGTAAATAACAATTATACACAAAACAATCATACAAATTTCACAACACACATATATAAATCCAAAATTATCGATTCCTCGATTTCCCATATTATGCATCCGTACACACTGTTATTTTACAAAGTTTTATTTTTATTTTACAAGATTATATTTTTATTACTATTATTATTTATTATACAATCACAGCTTCACCACCATCCTATCCCTGGGCACTTTAGAAGCGACGTTCCCTCTCGTCGTACTTCCAGGAGATTTGCTCTCCCACCTCCCGAATCCTATTCCCTGCACCTATCAGCTCCTCGCCAAAATGGTGGAGTTCAGCTAAATTTCCATTGCTCATTGGTGGGTTTGGTATAGGTTCTGGGTCGAACTGAGGGAAGAAGGTATAAGGGTTATTGAGGAGGTTTTGAAATTGCCAGTCATTAGTCCACCACTCATCCATTCCTAGAGGTTGGGTATGGATCAGAGGGTCTGGAATAGCTGGTTCTAAGTTTATTGAAAGTTGGGTTTCAGCAGGATAAGGGTAGAGGTTGGTGTTGATAGGTCTAATGATATCACAGCTTGCCAATATGCGATCCAACTCCTCTTGTAATGGCAACTCCTCGACTTGTTTAGAACTTTCCCCAATTTCCATTTCTACTTGCCTGGAATTTTCTCCGATCGCAATTCCTTTTCCTTTATCTATGGAATTCTCTATTTTGGGAACCTTTCTAGTTGCTAGTTTCCTCCTGCGTACACGCCTCCAGTCTACGAATCTTCTCCTTTTCTTAGGCTTTGGTTTCTCCAGAGGTGGAACGTGGAATTCCATAGGTTCTTCCACATCGGGTATGTAACCAGTAAAGTCTTTGGAAACTTCTACTTTCACCGGATAGAGATTGAGATTCTGAAGGGCTTCAGATAACTCATTCATGTTGTTTAGCATATATGCAAAAATGCACAAAAATGCTAAGTTAAAATTTCACAGATAAACATTCAAGTATTTATTGCATACCGTGTGACTAATTTAATACAAAGGACAACTGACAATTAAAACATACTAGGGTTTATTGTAAACTTATTTATTTACTGGGTAAAGTTTCTGGCTTGTAGGTGATATGGGTGCTAGGACTGAGTTAGGGTATTTAAAAATTTGCATTTACTGCCACAGTGGCCAGCATATAGAGATCTGCCCATTTTTCATCTAACTTGTCTTCCCATGGTGGGTTACGGCCTAATTCCTGGGTTTCCTGATTAACCCTCACTTCTTTTGGTTGTGATTTCTTTATTTTCTCCTGACTTTTCCTAATAATCAAACTTCTTTTATTAGGAGAAAGTGGTTCCTCATATTGCGCCTTTCGAACAAATATTCCTTCCTCAGTATTTGTCGGGCATTTTGAGGATGAATTTCCTTTTTCTTTCGGTGAAGTATCTAATTTATGATAGATATCCGAAAGTCTTTGCTTACCCATACTGTAAACAAATATTCAAATAATAAAACACTTAATCACAAAAATGGCAATCAGTAAAATTAAGTATTTTCTAAATACTTAATTGGCTTAAATCAGTGGCTCTGATACCACCTTTTTCTGTCACGACCCCCGGCCCGGTTTGACCCGGTTCAGGAGCCGCGGGACAGAAAATCCCGTGGTATTTATTTAATTGAGTTGACAGCGGAAGATTTTAGCAGGATCTTTTTAAAACTGAAAATGCCCGATTATTTTATTTCATAATTCGGGAAAAAACCCCGGTAGTTTATAATAAGGTGATTTCACTGGGAAATCTTTATTTTACAAAACATGTTTCTTTATTCATATTGAGCCACTTCCTTAAGCTTGTAGTGTTTCGCGGCACTTTTTCCTGGATCACAACAGATCACCAGAAACATGTTTGAAAAAGGTTTTGTCAGCGGAGAAATACTGGTGAATCATTCTTTTTACTAAAACGACGCGTTGTTATAATTTACAGTATTAAGAGCGATTACAATGTTTATACATATCAACCATCTACCCACGGTATTTATCACTCGACCACCTATTGGCTATCTCGTTGTCCAATGGTGTCTGTGATTATGGTCATATCACCCCTTGGCTAACCCATTGTCCAATGGTGACGGTTATCAAGTATTGTATACAAAACCCCACATACCGGTTGTAATTTGGAGATTACAAAGACTTAATCCATGTAATTATAACTTTGAAAACAAACATGATTTTGAAATCAATTTTGATAAAAAGAGAATGACTCACATTGCAGATTTATTCGGGAAGAGTTTAGCCTACTGATAAGCCTGTTAACCTAATTTAACAATAATGCACACGAACTAGGTTAGTAACTAATACAGCATTTACGATAACTCATGAGATTAAAACCTTCACAATGAATGACAAAGTGCAATACTTAAACATCCATCGAATTCACGACGAATGACAAAGCATAACCCTAATTTGGGCAGCACTTAAATATCCATTGGATAGTTTTCATCGATCGGACATTGAATCGTAGTAACGATCAAGTTATTACCCTGTTATCGCGGCGGAATTCGAGATTGTGTGTGTTTTTATAGTATACAGACTATAACTCAGCGTACGAATTGAGTTTTTACGTCGAACCAACGCAGGAAATCAAGTCCCACACCCCTCTATTTATATCTGAAAAACAGTCCCCTCGCGTGGCGCGAGGGGCTGTCGCGTGGCGCGAGGGGTGCCACCCTACCATAGGGTAGCCCCGTGTCTTGGTAGGCTTGCTGAGTTGGTTGTTCGTTAAAATTCCTTTTACACGTAAAACTGTCGAGATAATACTAACTAGGGTTTACCCCCCCCCCCCCCCCGAGTTTTAGGGGCCCTGATCCTGATTCCGATTATTCTGAAAATTTTAGGGTTTATGCAGGATTACTTGGGGGTCTCAATCAGGGTTTCCTATTGGATAAAATAAAATAATAAATAGGACTTTTGATGAGAGTTGTTACATCTTAGATTCTAATATAATAAATATTTTGTCTCTTCATTTTTACTGTTTTGTAGTTACTGTTTCTAGTTACATTTTTAAGTTTGGTTTTTATCTTTTTTAAGTTTTGGGTTTTTTATAATACTTTTCCAAAGTAATTTTATTATAGTTTAGTAGTTTTGGGGGCGTTTTACGGCATGATAGCGTTTTAACAAGCATTTGGGTGTCTGGCGTTTTAATTATATACGGCGTTTTTATTATCTAACAATCAACTGAAAAAGTAAAATAAAAAAAAGAATATATATAAGCAATTGATCTTCCAAATCTTCACTGTCACCGGTCTCTTTCTTCTTTTTTGAATCATGTTTGGTTCGACTTTCGTATGATTCATTTTCTTTTTTTTTGTTTTTCAAGTAGTTTTTTTTTTTGTCGCCGTTCGGAAGCACAAAGTCTGACATCATCATCTTTTTCTTGAAGATTTATCCATCTTATGCAGCAAAATGTTATTGAGTTTACACCCTTTCAGTCAACAATCTTGAATTTTCAAATGAAACGATGTTTGATTTTTTAATTTTGGCATTTTACCGATAAAAAGAATGCCACTAAACAAAAGCATCTTAAACATCAAAATTTAATCATGCTAAAATCAATAATGTTTTGCTGTATGAGATGAACAACATTGTTAATCCTCGGTTAAGAAAGATAACTGACAATGTTGTCCACCCCATACAACTAAACTTTATTGACAATAAACCTTTATAATGTTGTTGTATGTTTTGGCGTTATAAATTGGAAGGAAGTTGGTGATAAAGTCAATAACATTTTACTCAATGAAATGGACAATATCCTCACTTAAGGATTTTTGACTATTATATTGAGTGAAAACCTTACAGACAACCAAACTGAATTTCAAATAAACGTTTTGGTTTAGAAGATATTTGATGTTTGGGTTTTTTGGCGTTTCTAAGACGAATGATATATATTAAATATGGTGTTTGGGGGTTTTGTGTGTGTTTTTAATTGAAGGTCTGAGATGTTGTATATATAGGATTTTTTGGTGGTTTTTTTAGGCGCGATTTTATTATAATTAAGTTTGGCGTTTTATTTCTAATGACGTTTTTATTTAGAATGATGTGTGCTATATGTTTGGCGTTTTATTTTCATGAGATGACGTTTTGTGTGGAGAAGTCAAAATACTTTTTTACTTTTAATGAAGAGCGCCAGAGTAATAAAAGTGATGTTATTTACGAAAATGCCACCTCGTCATCTAGTCCATAGATTGTTTTGATCGGACGACCCATAAGTGTTTTCACCGTTCTCACACTTTTGAGCGTTTTCTCTAAATCCTATATATATATATATATATATATATAGGGTAGGGCTATATAGAAAACCCTATCTATATAAAAAACCCTAGAAAACCCAACCTCCCGACATTTTTTTTTTGAAAAAAATAACACATGTAATATACATGTTTTTAAGAGTTTTGGGCCAAAAAAATCAAAAAAGCGCCGAAGGGATAATTTTAAAAAAAAATTTCAGCAATTTATGTCTTTTTTTATTTTTTATTTTAAATCCCTTCGGCGTTTTTTTGTTTTTTTTGGCCCAAAACACTCTAAAACATGTATATTATATGTGTTATTTTTTTCAAAAAAAAAATGTCGGGAGGTTGGGTAAAAATGGGGGGAGATTTGGGTTTCCAGAGTTTTCTACCTAAATAGGGTTTTCTGTCTAGCATTGTCCTATATATATATATATAGGGGACCGCTAGAATGAGAACCACCACGAGTTATGAGAACCGCGAGAACCACGTGCCACGGAGGGGCGTTGACCACGATTTTTTTTTACAACTAGATCCGTATATTTTAACAACATTCGTAAAAAAAAATTTCAAACGGCGCGCCCGAGGGGGTAGTTTTTTACACCCAAAGTTTGGTGTTTTTATAATTTTTTTGTTTTTTCTTTTTTTTTTTACAAACTTTGGGTGTAAAAAACTACCCCCTCGGGCGCGCCGTTTGAATTTTTTTTTTTACGAATGTTGTTAAAATATACGGATCTAGTTGTAAAAAAAAATCGTGGTCAACGCCCCCCCGTGGCACGTGGTTCTCGCGGTTCTCATAACTCGTGGTGGTTCTCATTCTAGCGGCTCCCTATATATATATATATATATATATATATATATATATATATATTAAACAACTATCTAAATAAGGAAATATTAGTGTTACATATTATATGTAACTTAAATTAAATATAAGAAAATTTCTAATTACAAATAACAGTGTTTATAATTTTGTTAAACAAGTAAAAAAACCACATCCACTTTACTACCTGAGGGCTAAAAACCAAAAAAGTACTATAAACGAATGATGGCCAAAAAGTAGTATAGTTTATGGTTGTTTTTGCCAATGGTGACATACAATTAATATGGTCCAATTTTCAGCCGTATGCTTCCAAATAAATAGTCTTTTAATATGTTTTATATTTCATTATTGTCCTCTTCCCATTATAGTCTAGCACATCCCATTTTGACTTAATTGTGTGGCAATACCAAAAATGACTTGACAATAAAGCAAACACCCGGCAAACGGTATAAAAGATTTAATTACGCTTATTATGGCATTATTTTTCTTTCTTTTCTCACTTAATAAACAAAATAATTTGTAGATAACATGCAATACATTGATACATATCCTAAATTTACAAAGAAACAAATACTATATGTTTTAATTATACTCATACAATGCACTCTTAAACGGTAACTGACTAAAAAATTCTAAAGAATTGTAATAGAAAACACTGTACATTCAATTCCACTTTTATTAAGTGTAAGTGGCCAACCGTTTATGAGTTGCTCGAGATTGACTTGCTAAAAGCTTAAATTAATTCGAACTCAAAAAAGCTCGAACATAAAAATAAGATCGTTTAATAAACGAGTCCAAGCTTCACTTATCGAGCTCTAGTAGGCTCGTGAGCCTAAACAAGCTACATTATTTGTTTTACTTTTATTTTGTATTTAATATATATACGTATAATAATAATTACTATATATAAACTTAAGATAAAAATAACTAAATTGTATATAGGGGAAGGTTAAAATGAAAACCACTAGTTATTGTGAAAACTCGAAAACTAATTAAAAAAGCCAAAAAAACATACCAATTTTTTTTTTTTTGCATACCAATTTTCGTAGGTTTTTTTATATAAAAAAAATTTCAAAAAAAAAAATAAATTTTTTGTAATGCACATGTGTACTACAAATTTTTTTTTTTTTGAAATTTTTATATATATATAAAAACCTGCGATTTTTATAAAAAAAATTGAAAAAAAAAAATTTGGTGTGTTTTTTAGACTTTTTTTAGTTAGTTTTCGAGTTTTCACAATAAAAGTGGTTTTCATTTGAACCATCCCCATTGTATATATTATGTTATATATAATCATAATTATAAATATAGATATAAAACAATTATAAATGTATATAATAAATTAACATAATAACTAATAAACAATAAAAGAGCCGAACACGAGTTAAAAAAAACTATCATAAGCCAAGCTCGAGCCTAAAAAATGAAGCTTAAAACGAGTTAAACCATAACTCATGCTCAACTTAACTCATTCCATATATCATGGTTGTAAAAGTCTCGCCTAGGCTCCGAGTACTGTTCGTCTAGGCTAATTGCTCTCCAAGTAATCTCCGCCTAGGCCGAGTACTTCCCGAGTACTCTCAAATCTGACTAGAGAACGCCTAACGACTTTTGCAACCATGCCATGTATTATAGAATTTTAACAGTAATTAAAACTTTTTAGTATAACAAAAATAATTATAAATATTGGTTATGGTTTTTAATATTATAACCCCAATTATTTATTTTTATATAAATGCTCTTAAATATGGTTATGGTTTTAACAATTAGCATTCATTAAATAATAAATATAATTACTACACTTTTCATTATGCAATAAATATGTTAAAAATAAAAAAGAAAAAGAAAAACTTTAATAACTCAATTTAGCTCTCCCTCTCCCAAAGATTCCAATCATTTATGGTCCACCACAATAATCCCAACCTTTTTTCTTTGTTTTTACCATTATATTTTCTCTGCACATTTGTCTTCAAAATTGACAGAAAAACAAACAGATTTCAGATTTTTCTCTGTTGAAAATACTTTTTCTTGGAATGAATTCATGAAAGAAGCCGTTGGTTGTTAATCAGAGACACAAGAATCAGTTCATCTGTAAAGAATTTTAAAAAAGCAACAAAATTTACCCTTTTGACTGGCTGTCTCCCTTCATTCATCCATCTTTTGTGTTCTTAACCAGGTGGGTATTCACTAATCACAATCTTTTTTATTGGGTATTTTTTTATTGTTCATATGAATTTGAATTCATATAATTTTTATATACCTATTTGCCAATTTTAATGTGATTAATTTTCTTTATTATTTGTTTAGGGTTTGTGGGTATTGTATAGATCTTTTTTTTTTTTTTTTTTGATTAAATGGGATTGTTTGTTTGCTAGAATTTTTTTTAATATGAATTTTGGTTCAAGATTTTAAATTAGAGGGTGATTTTAATATTTTTATGAACACCAAGATAATGAAATGTTTTGATCCACTTAATTTGGGTGGATGTTCAAGAATTTTGAAACCCATTTCCATTTTTAGAAAAAGTTGTTAAATTTTCAATCTTTTTTCAGAAATTTGGATTTTGGTTCAATATTTTGGTTCAATGTTTTGATCCACTTAATTTGGGTGTAAGGTGAAAACAATTGGAAACCCATTTCCATTTTTAGTAAAAGTCTAAAATTTACAATATTTTTATCAGAAATTGCAGATTTTTATGAAAGTTAGTGTATTTAGTTATTTATATCAATGGTTCATGTTTCAGTGTGACTGTGTGAGGAGTTGATATTTGGTCATTTGATGGGTGGATTTGATGGATTTGATGACCATGTTGGTGTAATTGGAGATTGGATGGCTCCTAGCCCGAGCCCGCGATCGTTCTTTTCGGCTATGTTGCACGAAGCGGGCTCGGGGCCAGTGGCTGAGTCTGAACCAGAACCACCTAAGGATGATAACCGAGCCGATGGGTTCACCTTTCATGGGCCGGATAAACAATTTGGGTTGCAAAATGGTGGGTTTGGTGAGCCGAAAGTAGCAGGCTCGCGGTCGGGTCTTGTTGAAAGAATGGCTGCTAGAGCTGGTTATAATGCTCCTAGGTTGGATACAGATAGCATTAGACCGTCTGCTGATGTGGCGAAGCAATCTCCTTATTTGACGATTCCTCCGGGTCTTAGTCCGACTTCGCTTTTAGATTCGCCGGTTTTTCTGTCGAATTCATTGGTAAAGTTCTTTACAACTGTTGTCTTGTTAAACTTGGATTCGAAGATTTTGGTTATTGTTTTCGCAGCGTTTGATATTGTGTTTTGAAAGTGATTATCTGATATGAAACGACCAGAATCGGATTATTAGATAATCATCTGTAACAAAACCGATTTCAGGATAGAGTGTTGTTGTGTTCGGAGTGTAAACGAGCCCAGCCCGAGCTCTTCTAAGTTTGAGCTCGGCTCATTTAACTTCAGAGAGTACGAGCTTGAGCTCGATCTGTTTCTAGCTCTATTTCTAAAGCTCGAATTTGGCTTGTGAGTAATATTGAGTTTGATTGGGCTCGGCTCGTATATTATTTATTAACTAATTAAGTTTTTTTAAATACACATACTAATATTTTCGTTAATATATTTATAATTATATATATGACATAATATATTTTATTTAGTTATTCTTATCATAATTATATATGTAATGATATTTAATTATTTATCATGCAGTTACATATTTAATAAATTAAATAAATATTATTGTATTTATAATGTTTAGGCCCCGCGGGCCTAGTCAAGTTTAGTATATGAAGCTCGGGCTGAGGCTCGTTTATTAAATGAGCTCCACTTTAAGTTTGGGCTCATTTAAATTCGGCTCAATTCGAGCTTTTAGCGAACTGATCTCAAGTAGCTCACAAGCGGCTCGGCTCGTTCACGCCCTTAGTTGTGATGATCAGACAATCAACTTTCTTAAATGCTTGGCAAATTTGAATTCTTTTGAGGATTACATACAAAATGAATAATATATTACTGAGATAATTACTTTCAAAACACAATGCCAAATAGCTAAATATGTAGAGATTTTCTTAAACTTTATTTATCAGGCTCAACCATCTCCAACAACCGGAAAATTCCAATTTGCTCCGAATAAAGATCATTTATCCCAGCAATTCGACACTTCATCTTTTGCATTTAAAACTGTTCCCGAGCCCGCCCCTATTTCTAACAAGGTAATTATATATTTATATTCATTCAAATATATCATCAACCTTACGAAGGAAATGTTGAACATGCGTTATATTTCTTGTGGTTTATGTACATTTAGGTGAATCCGCCTTTTATGTCGTGGCAAACTATTGAAACCGCACAAAATGGTGGTGTTAATGGGAATACCGTTCAAGAACATAATGAAGAAGATGGAGATCAACTAACGAACGGCGATAGCGGTAATCACGGTAGTGATGACGGGTATAATTGGAGAAAGTATGGGCAAAAACAAGTGAAGGGTAGTGAGTTTCCGAGAAGCTATTACAAATGCACTCATGCAAATTGTCCGGTTAAGAAGAAGGTGGAGCGATCCCATGAGGGTCACATAACCGAGATTATTTACAAGGGGGCCCACAATCATCCGAAACCTCCTCCCGGCCGTAGATCAGGGTTCGGGTCATGTAGTGACGTTCAAGGTGGGACCGAGTGGGGGCAGGATGGTAATCTTGAAGTGACGTCATCAGCCGTTAATCATCATGGAACTCAGTTTGAAAATAGTGATCCTGTGGATGGCTCTTTGACGTTTTCTAATGATGAAGAAGGAGAAGATGATGATCGGGCGACACATGGCAGCGTTTCATTGGGTTGTGACGGTGAAGGAGATGAATCTGAGTCGAAACGAAGGTTCAACGATCTTTTCTGTCTTTCCAGTCTATATATAACATATTTTTAAATCTATTTTGTAACTGTGGATGTTATTTGATACTCCAGAAAGGTTGAAGCATATGCAGCCGATGTAAGTGGGGCCACTCGAGCCATCAGGGAGCCGAGAGTAGTTGTGCAAACCACGAGTGAGGTGGATATTCTTGATGACGGGTACCGCTGGCGTAAATACGGGCAGAAAGTTGTTAAAGGAAATCCAAATCCAAGGTATAGATTGTCCCATTATTGGGGTGTAAACGAATGGAGCTCGAGCTCGCCTTAGCTTGGGTTCGGCTCATTTAACTTTACAAAGCTCGTTTAACTTATTAGAGTTCGCTCAGCTCATGAGTAACTTTTTAAGCTCGAGCTTGGGTCAAGCTCGACTCGTTTATTATCTATTAAAGTACACGGATGGTCCCTATGGTTTACTAAAATTTTGGATTTGGTCCCTAGCTTTCTAAAACTACACAAATGGTCCTTGTGGTTTGCACTTTGTAACGCATTTAGTCCCCAACCAACAAATCTAAAGGTTTTAGCAGGTCCAAGTTAGGGATTAAATGTGTTACAAAGTGCAAACTACAGGGCCCATCCATGTGATATTTGGCAAAGTTGGGGATTAAATGTGTTACAAAGTGCAAACCACCGGGACCATCCGTCTATTTTTGAAAACCTAGGGACCAAATCCAAAATTTTGGTAAACAAAGGGACCATCCGTGTACGTTACTCTATTTATTAATTAATTTATACATATAATTATTTTCATAAATTTATAAAGTAACACAATGTATATTATTTAGTTACTTATATTATAATTATATATGATAATAATATTATTATGTTTGGCCCGGGCTTGAGCTCGTTTAAGCTTGGCTCGAGCTTTTAGGGAGCCTATCTCGAGCAACTTGGCTCGTTTACACCCCTATCCCGGTTTAACCATAATTTGAACGGTAAATAACGTTTGTGTTACAATTTTAATTTAGGAGTTACTACAAGTGCACGAGCACGGGATGCACAGTGAGGAAACATGTAGAGAGGGCTTCACACGACCTTAAATCCGTGATCACAACATATGAAGGAAAACACAATCACGATGTTCCAGCGGCTCGTAACAGCAGTCATAACTCTACTAGCACACAAGCTCAATTAGTTCAACCGTCTCAAGTGCATAACCCTATGGCTAGATTTGATAGAACCCAATACGGTTTGCAGCCTGGTCCCCATGGCTATGGTTATGGGGTAAACCTGACTCAAATGGCTATGGCTGGGTTGGTACCTAATCAAGCTAAAATGCCGGTTCATCCGTTTCTTGGACAAATCAGTGACATGGGAATGATGGTGCCAAAAGGTGAGCCAAAGGCCGAGCCGGTGTCAGACCCTGGTTTGAACCTAGCCGCCAATGGTTCATCGATTTACCACCATCAGTTCATGAATAGGTTGCCGCTTGGACCGCAAATGTAAATTTTTGTGGCATTATGGGGGAGAGTAGAGATAATGAGAATATGAGATATCATAACCTTATATTATTTAAAAACAATTGCAATTTTTTATTTCAAGTACTTGATTTGAAGAACTGTGAAAGCATATTGGGAAATTCTTTGTTTAAAAGAAGTTTAGTTTATTTTTTGATACCAAAACTAACATGAAATTTGTGGCTTTGCGCTTAGTCTGAACAGGTTTGAGTCGTGTATCCAACTCCTTTAACTAACCATGTTGTTTCACGAGGTTTACCCGAATAAATTTTTCTTTACTATGTTTGATGTCATAATTTAAACTGTTTAGGTTTCATAACTTTACACATAATTATGCACGCTAAAACTCATGCCTCATTCAGATTCATGTGTCTTGACAACTCATTTAACACCCGTTGTTTGATATATTATACAACTAAAATCGATGACTGTATCCATCAAGGACCGAACAAAAAGAGAAACATGAACAAACCGTACTAAATTAGGCTTTATTCGCTACATTTTCCCGATGATCCTATGACTATGACTAAAAAAATTGTATCGACATATTACACGTATAATATTGTAACATTTTGATTTGAGAACACGCGAGTCTTACGTATTCAGGATACCCTTGTATCATATTGATGACTAATTTTCAAAATTTCTGCTATTGTATGGTCTGCCAGGTTGGTGACCGACACTTGAAATGTCCAACGTGGCAAATAATACAAATTAATGGCCATTGGAAATCTTCTCTTCGGTATGGTCCTCTGACCTTGGTTGATACTCTTGCCCCCTGTTATGCAACTCCTCTCTGCACGAAAACGGTTCAAGATTAGATAAAACTTATTCTTGTAGCTTGTTTGGTTATTGCTATGATTATTGTGAAGCGTGTTTGGTTATTTTTCCTAACTTTTGAAACCAACTTAAAACGGAACGCAAAATAGAAACTAACTTGCAATATTTACTGATTTTAGTAAGCAAGCAACCTCTTTTTAACTGAATTAACTTGCAAACTGATGTGGCACTCAATGTCATGGAGGCTACCCCGCCACGCCAGATGTCAAATATGCCAAAAAATATCTTATGTGAAAGCAATGGTTGTAAAAATCACGACTAGCCTCCGATTAGTCGCCAATTAAACGCTAGTCGGAGGTTCACCAAGTAACTTTTATCTAATCGGCCAATAGTGGTCAAATTCAGTCCTAATAGCGATTCAGGCTAGATTCCTGACCAAAACCTGTAAATTCCGGGCAATTAATCCCATCTACTTGAAAATTTTTCGAAGAAGGTGTTAAAATATGTATACTTAAAAAATACATATAAAAATGTGTGTACATATAAAACTGAAAATTACATATAAAATCTCAATCCGATCAATCCCAATTAATCACTAGTCAGTACCTCACCGGCCGACTAACGCCTAGAGATTCTTACAACACTGGTGAAAACATTAAAAAAATACATTTATTTACAAGTTTAAAGAACAAAATATTTTGCGTAAAGTTTATGTTCAAAACATTTATTTAATGTGACATAAGATGCTGCGTCAACATTTAAAAAAAATCAGCAAAAAATGATATTCTACAGGTTGAAATAGTTATTTGTTGCTCCAATTGGTAACAAATTAATAATATGTAACATGCATGTTGGTTGTTTTCTAATTTTGCGTCTAATTTATAGTTGGTTGCTAAAACAAGAAAAAAAAAATACAGTTTGGTTCTATTATGTACGGTTTGCCTTATTAATCATACAAAAACACAAATGAAAAAAAAGAGTAAAATGCCATTTTCGTCTCTGAGGTTTGGCCACTTTAGCGACTTTCATCCAAAGGTTTGTTTTTCCACATCTGGATCCAAAAGGTTTGAAATCTTGCCATTTTTATCCGACTCGTTAACTATATCCATTAAAAATGGCAAACCGTTAACTAGTTGGATGAAAATGGCAAGATTTCAAACCTTTTGGATCCAGATGCGGAAAAACCAACCTTCGGACGAAAGTCGCAAAAGCGGCCAAACCTCAGTGACGAAAATGGCATTTTACTTGATAAAAAAATATATAACAAGAAATTAGCATGAAAGACGTTATGTTACCTGAGACAGTTCCAGATTGAATGGTAATAAAGAATACCAACAATCCTACGTTTTCTTTCCTCTTGAAAATCGACAGCCCGTTGTACCACAGGCAGTTGTTTTATTCCTTTTGCTTCCATTAATTTTTTAGCAATTGCCAAATCGGTATCAGGATAACACGTTAAAAGCCCGCGTTTTCGCCCACGATAGTTTATTCCTCGTGTGCACACAGAAGAAACAAGACAATCGTTAAACTGCAAAACAGTTGAGTTTAATATTATTCAGAAGTAATTTCATATATGTATTTCTGAATCACATAATATCATAGCTATTCTTTCAAAAAGATTAAAATATCATGTTTATCCATTTCATAACAATCTAACTTCTAATAAAGGATTCCAATTAATGCCATGTGGCATTCTCTCCTTCAACATCACAATTTATACTTATATATTATTTTAAAATATTTTTTAATCCTTATCGTTACTATTATACAAATTTTATTTACATATCTTAATAAAGATTTAATATTATTTATGCACTATTTCTTTAGTATTATTAGATAAAGACAACAATGTATTTTATTATATATTATCGTAAAATACAAAATTACAATGATTAGATATTTTTTTACTAAACCATCCTTATATTGATACCAATAGAAAAAACACAATAATTAGATTATAATCTTATTACACTTTTTATAATATTATTACACTTTTTTAAATGTGTGATAAGGATTATATAGAATTTTATGATTTACATTTTTTTTATATTTAACGCATGTAACACACGGGTTTGTAACACCTATAAATTAAAATAGTATTCAATCTAAGTTTTTTTCATATTTAATCCGTGTAATACACGGGTTTGTAAGCTAGCGGGTATCAATAAATAAGCAAATAGGAAACTAGCATTATTACTGTGAATTATCCCAACGCTTAATATTTTCTTTGTTTATTCGGTGAAGCATGTTATAAGTTTAAAATTCAAGGAATAACTTCATATATGCCCTAAAGTTTATAACATCATATGTATATCCTTCTAAATCTCATAATTACTGTTTCAGAACATAAAAAAATATCATATTTATCAATTTCATAGTAAATAAAATCAAATTAATTACTCTGTTTCACACTTTCACCACTGTCTTTGTTTGTTTGGTGAAACAAACAGTAATAATTAACCGGTTTTTCTTTACTTACTAAGGAATGGGTAAAAAAATCTATTTTTAAGGTTTTGAAAAGATATATATAATATCATGAAAATCTGAAGGATATATATAACAAATATATGCATGCGTAGAAGGCAAATAAAAAGCATGTTTATATAAACTAATAACATACATCAGGAGTTGAAGAGGCCCCATCAATTTCATCGTAGTTTTTCAACATGCCATGTTTAATGTCCCCGTAAGTCAAAATTCCTTCTAAATGTTCTTCAGGGTCAACAACAAGCACACATGTTTGTTGACCATTATCCATACATTGTATAGCCTCTTTAATAGTTGAGGATAATCCCACACTAAGGTAGATGGTTGACATGGCCTGTGACACCTGATTAACAAATCGAAATTCTCATCATGCAACAAAATATTTGTACTAGTAAAAATTAGGCAAACTGCATGAAAGGAAACAAGCTTTACATGTTTTTAGCAATCAACTTATAAGTTATTACCGATCTTAGCAACCAACCCATTTAACTGATTTACCAGTGATGTAGCACTAGCTGATGCCATATCCGGAAAAAAAATTACACAAAAGTTGTGAAAAAGAAAAAACGAGAGTACAAATTTATTTACAGGTTTGAAAAAAAGATGACATTAAAAATAATAATATTAAAAGTAATAACTACATGCAACATCAGATACCGAGGCATATAAATGTAAAAATATTACATATATATAAGGTAGGGATCCTAAGAGAACCTAGTGGAAATTGAGAGCCGTGAGAACACTCCGGACCACACATTTTTTTTCTAAGTCAAAAAAAAAACTTCTAATCGCACATTATCAAGAGTATTTTTTGGGGGGGATTATGCACATGTGTATATTGTCAATTTTTAATTATACACGTGTATATTGTCAATTTTCAAATTATACATGTGTATATTATTTTTTAAACACGTATTTACACATATACATTAGAAAATATATGTACATTATCAAACATAGATGTGCAATACTTATTTTTAAACAGGTATATACACATATGTACAGTTAAAGATTGACAATATACAGAAGTGTATATATCCAAAAAAAACTGTCAGAAAAAGCTGCAATTTAGCCAGAAAAAATAGTTTTTGCATTTTTTATTTTTTATATTTTGCATTTTTGCTTAGGAAAAATGTGTGGTCCAAAATTGTTCTCAAGGTTCTCAATTACCCTAGAGGTTCTCACATGATCTTAACCTTATATATATACCCTATATATATATATGACCTACCTATTGAACAGCCAATTCGTTGCTAAGATTGCTAACAAGGTGTAAAGTTGGTTGCTAAAATTGGGAAAAGTGTGAAGTTTATTTCTATTTCATGCAATTCGCTCATGATGAGTTCTATATATAAAAGGAAAGCATAAAGGTCAAACCTTCAAATCTTCCAGAATAATATCTTCATCAAGTGTTTCATGGTTATCATTGGGTCCCATGATACAAAGTTCGAGATCATCAAGATCACCTGTTTGTCTCCAATTTTCAAATTTGTCAACAGGTGAAAGCACAGAATAGCCTTTTCTTGTATCAGATCCCTCACTCTCCTTTGACTGATTTGCTACAGATGGTACCCATATTGCTAACCCAACAGCCCCCTAAAAAACATAATATTCATAACGAAGTTTTAAATAAACTAATAATTCAATTTATTGACCTTTTTAAGAACTAAATTAGGGTTGATGTATTCATAAGCCAATCAAGTATTAAAAAGGTTACACTAAGACCCCGAAATTCAAAAAAAAAAAAAGAGAGAGAGTAGAAGTATACGGAAAGTCCCTGTGGTTTTTCAAACTTTTGGATTTGGTCCCTAGGCCCTAGCTTTCCAAAAGTACACGAATGGTCCTCGTGGTTTGCACTTTGTAACACATTTAGTCCCCAACTTTGTTAGAAGTACATGGATGGTCCCTGTGGTTTTCACTTTGTAACGTATTTAGTCCATACCTTGGACCTCCTGAAACCTTTGGATTTGTTGACTGAGGACTAAATGTCTTACTAAGTGCATACCACAGGGACTATCTATGTACTTTGGGAAGCTAGGGACCAAATCCAAAATTTTGGAAAACTACAGGGACTATCCGTGTACTTTACTAAAAAAAGTTACATCCCCTAAGTATCCATTTGGTTTCATGTATGCCAATTCCACTCAAAACATTGCCACAATGTAAAATGACAAAAATGTCCCTGGCTTCAATTTTTTTGAATAATATTATAAACCCATAATGCCTAATAATATTAAAAGGTGTAATACCAAACACACCCTATAATTAAAAAAAAAAACCATTTCATGCATTAACCCTAAGGCCTAAACCAGCATGATTTTATTTCAATTTAAATTTGAGAACGTGTTTTCATCATCCGTGCTAGAACTAGCATAAACGAAACCAAATTGGAACTTGGGTGGCCAGTAAACCGTATTTTGATTCACTCGTGTAACTTCTTCAATATGACCTTAGTGCTAAGCAGTTAATGCGGTAAAAATCAGATATTTGACCTAATCAGATATCGCGGTGGGATATCGGTATTTTAATATCATGCAGAACTCAAATATATAGCAATTTAACACTAACAATTCAGTATACTCTCCTACCAATAACATATTTACCTTTTGCACCTTGCAAAACACTAACAATCGTAGCAAATAGGAACTGATTAAGACTTAAAACACTAACAATTAACACTTAAAATACTAATAGCAGCAATAAGAAGAAAGAAAAATGGAAGAACTAAGAAGAAAGGTACTCATATCGGGAAAATCGGTGATATATCGGTCAAACATCGGTCCAATATAGGTCAAATATCAGCCAATATCGCCGATAATATTGGTACCAATATTTTACATGGGGACCGATAACCGATATATCACCGATATTAATTGCATAGCTTAGTGTGGACGTAAGACGTTTCAATATTTGGGTGGCCAACGTATACATTATCCCGTAAAATTACCATAAGTGGAAGCAAGATTCTATAATCCTTTGTCAACTCAAACAAAAGTAAAACCGAAGTCAACGGAACTGAACAAACTGAAGCCAAGGTTGCAGCCATTCCAACCTACAATACAATATCACAAGTTCATAACCACCAACAAAAAATTCATATCATTAATCAGAAAAGAAAATACGGAAAAGAGCATTACTAACGCATACGCCTGTGGCTCAGCAATAGCATTGTTCCCGGGAATAGCCGAGTTAATCAACTGACCAGCGGAGCCACCAAAAACCGCACCCACCGCAGCACCAATCATCAAACTTGGCGCATACAACCCACCAACGAGCCCAGACCCTTTACATAGAGCTGTGGCTACGACTTTAGCTATAGCTAATTGAGCCAAAAGCCAGATTCCAGGTGCTGAAGCTATCTTTCCGGTATGTAAAATTTCATCAACGTTGGTGAATCCCCAGTATAGAACCCCGGGGTACTTAAGTGCTATTATTCCGGCTCCTAAACCACCTAGAGCCGGTGTCACAACACCAGGAAGATTAAACCGTTCTTTGATGTATTCGAATGCGTTATTGAACCATGTTACCAAACGGGTAAATAATACACTAACCACCCCACACAACATGCCCAGTATCAGGTATAGAGGTAGTTCTGCACATATACAAATAAATTTTATTATCCAAACACCATTAACTGATATAAAAAGGAAGAATTTTGTATATATTAATATATATACCCCTAAAAGTTGGAAAAAAAAACCATATGCATCTTTATATATAATATCACGTTTACCCCTTCAAAACACTAAAAATAACATTGTGTTTTTACTAGATAAACGAAGTTAACATTAAACGCGAAGTTGGTTTACAGTAATACCCTTGTTTCCTTGTTTGTCCATTCAGTGAAACAGACTAGTATAAGTTTCTAGTTTTATTTTGGAGTAAAATGCCATTTTCGTCCCTGAGGTTTGGCCAGTTTTGCGACTTTTATCCAGAGGTTTGTTTTTCCGCATCTGGATCCAAAAGGTTTGAAATCTTGTTATTTTCATCCGGCTTGTCAACTCCATCCATTTTTCTCTGTTAAGTCAGGGGTCTTTTCGTCTTTTTTGTTAACCTAAAGAGCAATTCGGTCTTTTTCACTTTATGTACAAGCATTTAAAGTACCCTTACTAAATAAAAGTTAAATCCCCTGACTTTAATTTAACAAAAAAGACGAAAATAACTTAACGGAGAAAAATGGATGAAGTTAACGAGCCGGATGAAAATGATAAGATTTCAAACCTTTTGGATCCAGGTGCGGAAAAACAAACCGTTGGACAAAATTCCCAAAACTGGCCAAACCTCAGCGATGAAAATGGCATTTTACTCTTTATTTTGTTTACAACAGAATGGCTAAATACGATATTTTATCGGAAAGCGAAAATATGACATTATGAAATTTAGAAGGAGAATTTTATAAACTTTCGAACTTTTAGATAGATATATCATATATATGAAATTCAATTCAGATATAAACTTGTATATTAACGGTGAAATGGGATAAAATACCAGCAGCAGATTTCAAATCATAACTGGGCACTGTGAACGCCTGTTTTTCCTGAAGTACGGCATTTGAGACTGTTGAAGAGATAACTGATGCTAATATTATCATTGCGGTTGTAAACGGAGGTGAGTTTTCAGCACGCAGAGGTCTTAAAACATTTTCAATGGCAAAGAATGAACCAGCAACTGCTGCATTGAAACCTGAAACGAGGAAGAGTGTTTGAATGAGCTTTCTGCAACACTAAGAACTGATCATTAATGACTTATAAAAAAACAAGAGTAAAATGCCATTTTTGTCCCTGAGGTTTGGTCACTTTTGCGATCTTCATCCAAAGGTTTTTTTTTCTGCATCTGGATCCAAAAGGTTTGAAATGTTGCCATTTTCATCCGACTCGTTAAGTCCATCCATTTTTTTAAGTTAAGTCAGGGGCGTTTTCGTCATTTTAACTATCGGTTTTGTTTATTTATATCAAAATGGCAATATTAAATGATGTTAAAAAATGGATGGAGTTAATGAGTTGGATGCAATGGCAATATTTCAAATCTTTTGGATCCAGATGCGTACAAATAAACCTTTGGATGAAAGTCGCAAAAGTGGCCAAACCTCAGGGACGAAAAAGGCATCATCATTATCATCATCATCATGCTCAGTAAATCCCACCAATAGGCAATAGCAAAGCTAAGGTAGGGTCTGAGGAGGGTAAGATGTAGACAGCCTTACCTCTACCCCGTAGGAATAGAGAGGTTGCTTCCAGTGAGACCCCGGCTCGATTCAGGGACGAAAAAGGAAATTAACTCAAAACACAATGACTAGATAGTCACTTTCAAAACACAATGCAAACACCACTCAAAATGGAGAAAATCAAGAGAAATAAGTAAAAACCTGAAGCTATGCCAGCAGCAGCACCAGCTGCAACAAGAGCTATCCTGCGCTCTTTATTATTTTCCATCATTAACGAGCACCCATTTGCACACGATTTTCCAATATCTACACTTGGGCCTTCAGGGCCCAATGAACAGCCTGTACCTAAAGTTACCGCAGCTTGAATAGCCTTCACTATTGGAAAGAATACAGAAAGGAAGCTTGACCCATTTCCAGGAGTTGCCTGCTTTATTTGATCTAAGATTTCAAGCAAACCGTGCAGCATTCCAACGATTACTCCTCCGGTGACCGGAATCAGAAGAATCCGATGCCAGGTGTCCGACAGCTGCTGTAACCGTAGCCATGCAGCACCCTCGTTTGGAGTCCCGGCCCACGCCCATCCGTGTATTACATGCACCTGTAATCACTACCTCATTACCAGGGCTGTTTGGCATTGTTTTTAAAAGTGATTACATGATATGAAATAAATGGAATCAGATAGGGTTGCAAACGAACCGAACATTCAAAGAACAGTTCGTGAACCATTCGGTGGGAAGTTGGTTCATTTAATAAATGAACGAACACGAACAAAAAGTTCCGTTTGTTTACTTAAATGAACAAACATGAACAGAGGTCGCGTTCGTTCATCTATGTTCGTGAACGTTTGATAACGTCAAGGTTTAAAAAGGCGTTTTGAGGCGCGCCTCAAGGCGTACGCCTCAGGTGAGGCGGTGAAAAATCGCAATAAAGGCTTAGCCTCACAGGGGGGAACTGAAACCTAAGCCTCAGTCATAACGAGGCGGTTTGAGGCGGTCTGAGGCGGTGAGGCGAGGCGGTGAGGCTTAAGCCTCACCAGACATGTGCAAACTGATCAGTTTATTGTTTTCTGGACTTTTTTTTCGGCCCATTTAGTTTTTATTGGGCCTAATTGGTGGTCAAAGTCCAACAGTCAACTTAAAAAAACATCTTAGGTCATAAAAAAGCCTAATCGAAGAACAGAATGCAGCCAAAAAACTGGCCCACGCGGACCTGGGCTTTATAAAAAACATCTTAGCTTAAAGTTTTCTCGCCTGGGCTTTAACACAAAAAAAATAAAGGTTAAATTGTGCAAAAACTGGCCCACGCGGACCTGGGGTTTTCGGAGCTGCATTCGTGCGGGCATGCACGAGTTCAATTAAATTTCAATTCAGAAACTCATTTTTTGCACCCCCCCTGCGCGCGGGTAGGACTTTTGGTAAAACATGTCATAAAGCTACAATGGAGTAGTAAAGACTTTACCTTATAAACAACCACTAACTTTGTTAACACACCGATGTGGGACAAAGTATTTACCACCTTTTGAGGCTTTCATTCACACACCCAACATATAAGTCCTTTGCTACTAACTATTAGTTTTTGTTAAATATACATGTAAAATAGCATATATACAAGGGTACTTTGAGGATGATGATGATGATGCGGAGTGGAACGAGTTCTATGATATTTAGATGTCATAACATTACTAGTTTAAGTTGTTTGAACTATTTTATGATGTTTGTTTTATGTTTAAACCTTGTTTGTTGAAATATTTTCTATTTATGATGTTTGTTTTATGCTAATTTGTGATTTTTATGAGACATCTATATATTTTTTTAATTTTTTTTAATAATGTTTTGAGGCTTACGCCTCGACCTGCCTCGAGGCTTACGCCTCGTGAGGCTAAGGGAAAACGCCTCGATACCCGTTTTAGCCTTTTTAAACCTTGGATAACGTGTTCGTATATGTCCATTCGTTTATGTTTAAGAGTTCATTAAGGTTTATTATTTTTGTATTCCATTTAAATACTTCAAAATTCCCACTAATAAGTATTTAATAAGTATCAGTCTAGTGTATATTTCATACCTTTTAATATATGTTCGATTACTTTTATGAACGCTTGTTTGTGTCCGTTTGTGTTCATGAACATTTGTTTGTGTTCATTTGTGTTCGTGAACATCTGTTTGTGTTCGATACCTAAATTTAGTGAACCAACACAAACACGTTCATTTCCTTAATGAACGAACACGAACAGAAAATGTCGTTTGGTAAGTGTTCATGAACAGTTCGTGAACACCATTATCTCCCTAACAAACGAACACAAACATGGTTTTGTCCATGTTCGTTCGATTCGTTTGCAACCCTAGAATCACATAATCATGTTGTTTGGAGATAATTAAGTTTTATTGAGCTTTACACGTAATAAGACCCCTAAATAATTAGACAATCAGAATCAGTAGTTATGTGATCCTTAAACAATCAGATAATGACAATCGGTTTCACTCTTTACTGAAATAGTCGATTATCTGCCATTTGAAAATGCGATAATCAGATAATCATTTTCAAAACACGGTGTCAAAAACCCCTCCCTTTATCAGGGGTGTTTGGCATTGTGTTTTGGAATTGATTACATGATATGAAATAATCACAATCAGATAATCAGCTGTAACAAAATGGGCTGTAGGAGATACTGTTGGAATGAGCTCCTGCTGTTTGAAGATAATAAAGATTTACATGTAAAATGACACCGGGATAATCAGATAATCAATAACCAGTGATTATTTGATACCTAAATAATGACAATAATAATCAGTTTCACTTTATACAAACACTTGATTATCTGCATGTTTCAAAACGCAATGTCAATTGTCAAACATCCCTTTAAAGATAACTAAGGTTTATCGATTTACAAGTAAAATGTCACCTAAATAATCAGTAATGACAATAATCACTTTCAAAACACAATGTCAAACACCCCTTTAAAGCACAATTCAAGGTCAAGGCACTAATTATAGTTTCGTTTCAACCCTCAAAAGTCACAAGCATCATTCATTTCACTTTAAAAGGAAATCAGATCTACAAAACACAGAATTCATATAGACTTAACTACACATATCACATATATAAATGTTTCAACCTCTATAATTATTCAAAACTACAATGCAAAACCAGTAACTTACCCCACGGTTAAACGCAGCAACACATAGACCAGTAGCAAGCCCTAACAGACATCCAACAAGCAACAACGCCCATTCAGGCGGAGCACCATCACCTAAAATCTCATCATCGCCACCAATCGCTCCACCTCTTCTCGGTGACACACGGTCCCTATCCCTATCCCTATCCGACCACCGTGTACTAGGCGACCGGCGTTTAATACTAAGCCGTCGACCAGAAAACGCCCGATCTAGTCTACTCCATATATGCTTAATACTCTTACCACTTCTTCCAGATGTTCTCGGAGACAAAATGACTGAAATCTGACCTTCTAAATCTCTATCTGAAGACGATGAATTCGACGGCAATAATTCATCCCTATCATTGTGATCACCTCCAGACATACTTTCAAGTTTCAAACCCTAACTTGTACACACCACGATGTACGAATCATTCTCCCATAATTGCTTTAAATCGAGATCAGATCGATTCTCCAGACATACATACTTTCAAGTTTCAAACCCTAACTTGCACCACACACTAATGTACGAATCATTCTCTCATAACTGCTTCGTAAACAGCTTCAGATTGATCAAATCGAGAGATTTGGATCTTACACTTTCAAGTTTCAAACCCTAACTTGTACACACACTAATGTAAGTGCTTCGTTATCAGCTTCGGATTGATCAAATCGAGATTTGGATCTTATACTTTCAAATTTCAAACCCTAACTTGCACCACACAATAATGTACGAATCATTCTCTCATAACTGCTTCGTAAAAAGCTTCAGATCGATCAAATTGAGAGATTTGGATCTTATACTTTCAAATTTCAAACCCTAACTAATGTAAGTGCTTCGTTATCAGCTTCTGATTGATCAAATCGAGAGATTTGGATCTTGTACTTTCAAGTTTCAAACCCTAACTTACACACACACAAATTTACGGATCATTATCTAATAATTGGTTGTTAGAATTGAGTAAATTGGTGAGATCTGGATGTTGTTGATGAGATGGATTGTGTGAAAATTGAAGTGGTTACTTACAGGAGAATTGTGATTGAATTTGTGGTTAAACAAGGAAGGAAGGATGAGTGTAGTAGTGGAAGGTGAATGGAGAATGCCAGAATGGAGTGCGATTGACGGTGATGAAAAGCTGGGTGTTGCTTAATAATGGTTTCTGAAGTAATCACCCAGAAATTATTAATTTTTTATTATATAGTTTTTCAATGTGTTGACTTTGTAACATTTGTTTTTAAAGAATTCTTTAACACACGTTCATATATTGTTGCTTTACTGTATAAGTATTTTTTAGGCTCCCACTATTTCTATAATTCTATACTATTAGTTTAAAATGTTATTTTTATATCGCTACATGTATAAGGTCATTAAATAGCTATACAGATCATTTAACTGGTTGTTGCAAAGAAAATGTCAAAGAATGTTTTTTGTCTCTATTTATATGGGTCGTAAAACATTATACGAACCGTATAGAATGTTATACGATCCAAACCTCATATAATGTTATACGGCTCGTATAATATTATACAACCCTGAAGGGGTAAGGTCCCAAAAACCTCATAAAAAGGATTTGAGACCATACCACAAACCAACCTTTTTAGCCTTTCGACCTTGCGCGGCCGCGCATTGGTCTTACAAAGAGGAAGAAGAAGTCAGCGATCTATAATCGCGCGCCCAAAGGAAAACATAAATCCTTGCGCCTTCTCCCACTTAACAAAGGATTAAAATCCTTTGTTCAATACCTCCGCCTAAATATCCAGACTTGGATATTATTTTACCCAGACTTGGGATTTATTCGTCTGTGTCCACACAGCAAGGTGTCACACCAGATTACAGCAGTAATCTTCTAGAAAGAAATACAATCGTGCACCACCCAGACGGTTATAACCGTCTGGACACGTGTCATCACCACAAACAACCCTGGAATCACAACGAATGCATGCAATTGGAGAGTAATCTCCACTTAATCACTTTCCACGTGGCAAGCCCCCTGCCATAGATCAAACCACGATCCGTGTGCATTCACATCGGATCGAGACAACTTGACGTAGGATCAAAGAACTTAACGGAAGAAAATATAACCGCTACGGCGTTAGCATCTTCCGTCATCTTTTCAATAACAGGTTTTCCCTCCCAAACTCCCGGTTATAAATATGAGAACTGTTCAGGTATAAACTCAGATCACACTCACTTCTCAAATACTTTCTCTTCTCCATTACCAATACTTATTCTCACACCGGAGTCGGGTCAAGGAGAGAACCCTCTTCTCCCCTTGGCGAGGCTAATGGTGTTCTTTTTTGCAGAATCACCGGAGAAGAAGTTCAGCAACAACTGAATCAACCGAGAGAGAGCTAACCCTTTTATGCGGATTCAAACCCCCTAGATATTTCGATTCCGACCATTTATCTATTGTTTCTTCATTGGCGCCCACCGTTTTCTCAGTTTTTCTAGTTTCTATCTCGTTTCGATTCAGTTCATTCCATTTTCTGTTTTTTGCACATGACAGAAAATTCGTCATCTCACCGGCAACCTGGCCCTCGACCAAACGTCGGAAACAATTTACCAGTGGAAGGGATCGTAGAAGAGGCCTCGGAAGATAATGAGGTTCAATCCAATCGAGCAAATGATCCTGTTACTCCAGGAATGTTACCAGCAAACCCTGCACAATCAATCTTACCACCAGGAGAAACTCCGATATCATGGTATGTCCGGTCCCAAGGGGCATTAAACGCAGTATACACACAGTTGTGTGCTCAAACTGCTCCCGTGACCCAATCTCGGAGGCCGGGATCAAGAGCTCATGCTTCTCAGCGAGAAGAATCAACTTATGATGATACAGGCAGTTACCAGAGACAACACCATGGTGAACCACACCCTCGTCGAAGACAATCGGTTCATGACAGGTTGGGTTCCCAACGGGACACTCATACTGATGAATCCGATCAAACATATCGTTTGAGTGCAAACACCAGCGTATTCAACAGACTGCAGCCAAACTATAACAAATGCAGGCCTCGAGCGGTTTATAACCCTGAGGCAGAGCATAACTATGACTTAGTTTATCGCCCTGCTGAAGCGGCGGAAAACTCGAAGTTCATATTGGAGATAGCTCTGGCTCCATTGGAAAGGGCCAAATTACCATCTAACGTTGGGAAATTCAACGGGTTAACTGACCCTGACGATCATCTAAGAGTATTCACCAGCGCAGGGTTAGTTGGCGGTTGGACTCTTCCGCTATGGTGTCATTTGTTTGTGCAAACACTAACCGGCCCAGCGCGAATCTGGTTTGATAACCTACCAACGGGACAGATCGAGTCGTGGAAAGATCTGCGTAGAAAGTTTTTAACACACTTCAGCCAACAAAGGCGATCAATGCGTGATACATCCGACGTCATGAACATCTGGCGCCGCGATGACGAGAATCTGGAGGATTTTATCACCAGATACAATAAAGAAGTGTTAGAGATTGGAGGTGTTAACGAACAACTAATCCGTGCTCAGTTCAAGTACGCGGTTAGATGTGACGACATGGTCAAGGTATTATCGGGAACAGAGGGCCTTCCCACGAGTTGGGAAAAGATAATGGCGGCGGCCAAGGTTTATGCGCAGACCGAGAAAAACCTTACTACAAACAGGCCACCACCACCACACAACAGGCCCGCAGACTTAAGCGCAACCGGTGAAAGAAGGTACAAAAAGTCATGGCGCGAGTCATCAGGAAGTCGTTCCTCTGAAGATGCCCGCACAACAATCAACAAGCTCTCTGCACAAAGAGAGAACAAGCACGAAAATAGGGAGAGGCAGTGGACTCCCCTAACAAAGACCCCGGCGGAGGTTCTAAGTACTGAGGACTACCAATTCAAACCTCCGATTCCGATGAAGAGTAAACGTGGTCAAGACCCGGCGCAATACTGCGAATATCATAAAGACAACGGGCATACCACGAACAACTGCATATCTCTGCGCACGGAAATAGAGAAGGCCCTCAAAAATGGAGAACTTACGCATTTACTCCAGAATATGCGCAAGGAGATTAAGCAGATTACCCGGGGAGAAGAAAGCTCAAGCAAACGGGCTAAAACTTAAAGGACTCTATAAGTTTTCCGCAGAAAAGACATGACTTATCAAATGCGGCGGAACTATCAGGGAGTAAGTTAAGTTCCATTTAATTATCAGAAAAACTTTGTAATGCCTCTGAGCACTATCCATGAATAAAATTACAAAGTTTCTATTATTTTTGTGTTCACAAAGTGCATGCAATTTCTTTTTAGTAAGTGCAAAAACATTATGGTAGTATAACACAAAGCTCCATGCGCGGTCAGTGATCACGTCACAAACGACCATAAACTCACACATGAGCTTCATACCAACTTTATTCGCCTTACTCAAAGCAAAAGCAAAAGTAATTGTACTCATGCAAAATATTGTAAAGTCATTTAACAAAACAAATAGAAACATACTATTTTTAGCGTACAAATACGCCCTAAAGAGTTTTAGACACAGCAGTGTTTAAAATCCTTGCGCAACAGCACACCGACAAAACAAGGATCTACATCCTCCATAAAAAAATTGTTCAATACAATTTCATCCTACTCTAAATCTTCACCACCATCCGGAAAGATTTCTTTGAGTTGCGCAACGTGATCATCCGATTGCAGCGCCACATTTATCAACTCCATCACTGGAAATTGCAAATTATTAAACTCTGTCTTCATGGAAGCAAGCGCGGCAGCAGTATTAACGCCAAAGGTAGCAGACTTGCTATCATCCCAGTTAACCTTCAAAGCGCTATTCACATGTTGGGAACATTCCGCATAACCTTGCGCGTAACCATCTCGTCGCGCAGCGACCATCAAATTAGCAACAGTTTTATCCAGTTCTTCAGAGTTTAATACAGATTCAGCAACCTATGAAATCAAGCAAAGATAAAGCATCAAAAAAGCATATATGAACAAAAAAGAAGAAAGGAACTTACACAAGCAATCCCGCGATCTTTCAACCAGGCCATATCATTCTTTAAAGGTTCAAGCTCGCTTTCCGCTGAAACTCGCGCCATTTCTGAATTCTCCAGTTTCTCTTCAACCTCAGTCAAACGGCGGGAGGTTTCAGTATTCTCAGAATGCGCAAGCTCTAGATCCTTCTTCAATTGTTCCTGGTCAGAAACCAAAGCGGTAAGTTCCTCTAATTCTTTATCTCTAACGGCAAGAGTGGCTAAAGCCTGTACCTCCCGTTGCTCGCTTCGTTCCCTATGAGAGCGCGCCTCCACCAACATAGCTTCCATATCAGCTTTTTCTTTCTTCAATCTTTCCACCTCCGCATCTTGGTTCTTCAGATTTTCAACTTCAGCCTTGAGGTTATTTATAATATTGCGAAGGTTTGCTTTCTCAGCATTATCCTTCTCACAAATTCTCCTCCAATTTTTGCGTTCCTCAGATAGAAGCGCAGCTTCAGCTTTTCTTTTCCAACCAGCAACAGACCATTCTTCAGTCTTGCGCTCAGCTTCAAACTTAGCTTGCTCAGCCTCTAATTTAGCCTTCAATTGAGCCACATGTTTTTCATCTTTAGCAAACTTCCTTTGTGATGCTACAAAAGATGCCCGCTCTTTATGCATGCTATACCACTCACGCACTATACGGTGAGTAGTAGAAACATGAGAAGCAGTTTCTGCAAGAAAAGACTGATAGGTCTGTTCATAAGGCTGATTTTCCTGAAATTTAATTTCGCCAGGCGGAAGTATCCCCTGCAACCAATCTTGGCATACACGCCAATCCGAGAAGGTATCACCCTTTTTCACATTCCAAACAGGGACATGAGGATCAGAAGCATCTTTCTCCGTATAAGTCCGGTAATAATATTCTCCCAGAGTTTCTTCTGGACGAATTGGAGATTGCTTGTCAACACCAGCAGATGAACCTGCCTCCTCAGTTGTGGCCTTCTCAGTATGCTCAGGTATAGTTTCAGAAGGTCTAGGGGGAGAAGACTGAATTTTTTCAGCAGTTTCCTTTTTTCCCAAATCTTGAACAACAGTTTCCGGTGTCGGTGGATTATCAGCATCATCTACCACACCCGGTTCAACAATCTGTCCAGTCTCTGTATTAACACCAACAGGCTCCTCAGCCTCAACAGTTTTCTCAACACCTTCCCCAGAAGACTCTAACGGGTCTGCAACGGCAGCGCGCGGCGGAGTAGGGAGAAGTTCTTTATCAACCACAGATGGTACTTCTATAGGAACAGGGGAAACAGGAACTTCTGGACAAATGAAAGTCTGTAAGAATCTCACCCGCTTAAAGAAAACAAAGAAAAACAATACTTACCAGGAACAGATTCTGAAACAAAAGCATCAAGGTTTCCTTTTCTGGTAATTTTCTTCCTCTGCACTTTCTTGGGAGGTTGACCCTCCGCATCAGCATCAGCTTGCTTTCTTTTACCAACCTTCCTATGAACCAAATGTTCGGGACTGGAATCCAGATCGATAGGCTCATTCGGGTTAGAAGGAGGAATATCAGCAGAATCCTTTGGTTCAGGCTTCGGTTCCCGCATAGTCACTACAGGAGTAAGACCCTCCAAAGAGTCAGAAACCACCACATAATCACACCTGGAGACAGAAGAACGGCGCGTACCTTTCTTCTCTCCAACCTTTTTCGCTTTCAAAGGTTGAGTCTTAACAGTCTCACTTCTCTTCGGCGCGGAAGTGGACGTAGTTGCGCGTTTTTTCTTTTCAGGGCCTACGCCCAAATTCAACAATTCACCTACAAAAGCGCAAGGCAAAAAATTACTCAAAGCAAAAAAGAAAAGAAAAACATATATAAACTCACCAGCACTAGCAGCCGGTTGAACAGATAGGTCCGCATCCCGCGGAAGAACAAAATTTCTCACGATACGATGATACCAGAGCTCCTCTTGAGGCTTCTTCTTGATAGTACCCATTCTCCCGCCTTCCCTCTTGAAGGCAACAACATATAGAGAAACAACTACATTTGAAGAGAGAGCAGGTCAAAAAAAAAAAATTTGGAAAGAGGAAAAGCCCCAAACTTACTATGACCATCCTCCGTGTATACGGGTTTGTCATCATGCTCCATTTTCCAATTTAAACTCATGCCGGCTCCGACAAGAGCTTTCTCCGGCAAAGCAATATTGGGCATATCCTTCAGATCCTGATACCAGTTTTCATCAACCGAAGTATGAAGGGTTTCGATCGGAATATCTTCTTTCCCCCTAAGAACCATCCTCACAGGAATTACTCCAGCTTTAATAAAGAAGAATTTTTGCTTCCAATCATGAAAAGACTTTGGGGGTTGATGTAAAATCTTCTTTGCAGAAGCCCTCTGAACGAATGAATAAAATCCTTGGGTACAATGCATCTGATAAAAAACCCTAAATCGGGGAACGGTTGGCTCCACATGCATCGTCCGACATACGAATTCGAAATGTCGAACCCTAACCATACCAATAGGGTGAAGTTGGGAGATGTGCAGATTGTAGAATCCAAGAATTTCAAGGAAAAATCTGGTGACAGGCAAGCGAAAGTTACCGTCACAGAAAAAATCCCAAAAGAGGGTAATATACCCGGCCGGAGCATCTGCTGCCGTTTGCCCCTCTTTAGGATACAAAGCACCCCTGTTATCCGGAAATTTGAGATTCTGAATCAAACCCTCAAAAGACGCCCTAGGCCACTTCAATGGTGGAAGTTCAGTCGACATATCTTCAACAAGATCCTCTTGACGTTCTCCGGTTGACATAAGCGAAAGAATGATGGAAAATTTTCTTAAGAACAAGGAATGGGAAAAAGTTTTCAAACAAAGCAATGATTGCACAGAGGAGGTTACCCAAACGATTATATACCCATCGCAATAAATAGCATCGGTAACCGTCACAGCACTGTTCCGGGAATCACAGTTCCCCAAGCAACAGAAAAAGAAGAGGTCAGAACATACACGCGTTTACACGCGCGCGTGTAAGACACGGACAGTAAAAAACAACTGACAATGACAGGTTGTCAAAATCAATTTACTGTACTAGCTTCAACTCAAAGATTTTCCATATAAAAAAAAAAAAAAAATCTTTACAAACTCAACAAATTCAAATCTTCTCATAGAAGCTTTCTTACTTTTTCGCGCCCAAAAAACATTTCCCTCTCATAAGTCCAGTGCTCCACTTATTTGCATAAGTACAACACTAGACTGGGGGGACTTGAAGGGGTAAGGTCCCAAAAACCTCATAAAAAGGATTTGAGACCATACCACAAACCAACCTTTTTAGCCTTTCGACCTTGCGCGGCCGCGCATTGGTCTTACAAAGAGGAAGAAGAAGTCAGCGATCTATAATCGCGCGCCCAAAGGAAAACATAAATCCTTGCGCCTTCTCCCACTTAACAAAGGATTAAAATCCTTTGTTCAATACCTCCGCCTAAATATCCAGACTTGGATATTATTTTACCCAGACTTGGGATTTATTTGTCTGTGTCCACACAGCAAGGTGTCACACCAGATTACAGCAGTAATCTTCTAGAAAGAAATACAATCGTGCACCACCCAGACGGTTATAACCGTCTGGACACGTGTCATCACCACAAACAACCCTGGAATCACAACGAAGGCATGCAATTGGAGAGTAATCTCCACTTAATCACTTTCCACGTGGCAAGCCCCCTGCCATAGATCAAACCACGATCCGTGTGCATTCACATCGGATCGAGACAACTTGACGTAGGATCAAAGAACTTAACGGAAGAAAATATAACCGCTACGGCGTTAGCATCTTCCGTCATCTTTTCAATAACAGGTTTTCCCTCCCAAACTCCCGGTTATAAATATGAGAACTGTTCAGGTATAAACTCAGATCACACTCACTTCTCAAATACTTTCTCTTCTCCATTACCAATACTTATTCTCACACCGGAGTCGGGTCAAGGAGAGAACCCTCTTCTCCCCTTGGCGAGGCTAACGGTGTTCTTTTTTGCAGAATCACCGGAGAAGAAGTTCAGCAACAACTGAATCAACCGAGAGAGAGCTAACCCTTTTATGCGGATTCAAACCCCCTAGATATTTCGGTTCCGACCATTTATCTAGTGTTTCTTCAAATGGTGTGTGCTATATGTTTGGCGTTTTATTTCATGAAATGGCGTTTTGTGTGGAGAAGTCAAAAGGCTTTTTTACCATTAATGAAGCACGTCCACGTAATAAAATTGATGTTATTTACGAAAACGCCACCGCGCCAATCTAGTCCATAGATTGTTTTGATCGGACGATTCATAAGCGTTCTCACACTTTCCACCGTTTTCTCTAGATCCTGATCCTTTATATATATGTTTCTAGAATCATAAATCAATAAGAGATTAAGAAACAACAAACTCATCCTATAAGACTAGAACAACCCCAAATTACCTCAAACACATAAAAGTTTAAACTTTTTTAACCCATCCTAAAATCCTATTATATCATGACTCTTGAACAAAATCGCATAAACATAAAAAATAGACAAACATCAGTTTACTAAAAATATGATTAGTAATTAGAATACCAATAACCATACCAAAAATATCGGGTCATCTTCCTCAATAAGCTTTAAAAATGAAGGACTGTTGTTCATGGAATCCATATTTGAAAATTAAATATGAAGGTTTTTTACAAAATTAAACGGTAAAGTATTTATAGAAACACAATAAATATTTCTCAATAAGCTTTAAAACTTATCTCAATAGTTTTGTTATTACAGATTCACCCACTATTGTTGGTAGGGTAGCCAATGCAGATGCAGCCTATATTCTTATCTTGAAAATAGAAGAATAACTGAGCGAAGTAAAAGAATACAAAAAACTGAAGGAGCCCTATGCAGAGCAGAGTAAACACAAAATCCAAACACCTATTAGTTCATCAAAGCACTTATTCTGCAATCCAAATAAAAAAAACCCGGTAAAATAAGTTTAAAATATACCTTCACATTATGTTTTATATCCAAGTCAAAACACAAAATAATACATTGAAAGAAATTATAAAGCAAGAGAATTCAAGTAATAGAAATATAGAATTTTGGTGTTAATTACCTTAGCTCCATCCCCTGTAAGCGGAAGAAAATAATCAATTAACAAAGAAACCTTCTTATAGCACTCCATCAATTCTGTCACATCAAGGGGTGCGGCCGCCCACCCATCCCATAAGGTGGGTACGCCCCTGTACGTTGCACTTCAATGTTTCTGTCATTGATTGGGGTATGATAAGAATCGTTAGGCGCATGACAAATGAATGAACATGTATGTATAAACGAATAAATATTCTTGTTCATAATCACATTAAGGAATTGAATCTATGCATCGTGGTTTATGTTTGTTCAACGATTAATGAGCTAAATGAAACAAACATACATACATACAAACATGCGTATGTATAAACAAACCTTAATAAGCAAACATAGATGAATGTGAATTAAGAAATGCTCATTTGTTTTTTTTTGGGGGTTGTTTAAGTGAATAAAAAAAGGCGATCAATGCTTGCTCCTTTATTAAATAAGGATTCATAACATCCCATTAAATGGTTCGTTAAATGTTTAGTACATTTTAGTTAATACTAACATGCCCCCAATAAAGTTGCATTGCCGTTAAAAAAAGTCTTAATAAACACACACCCTAAAATCTTAATTTCACACCTTGTATACGAGCCGTATAACATTATACAACCCATATAGAATAATCTGACATGACAAATATTGGGTCGTATAATGTTATTATTAGAGTATATTTGATGATGTCATAGTTAGTTACAGGTAGTTGTAGTTGGTTAGTTTGAGTTGGTTAGTATGGTGCATGTTAGTGTCATGGTGTAGGGTAGCATGTATATATAAACTCATTGTATTGTTTGATTTCAGTAAGTAATACAACAACAATCTTTCTCTCTCACTTTATTCTCTAAACTGATACATGGAAGTTTTCATGGTATCAGAGCAATGAACTAGGGTTTATGGAAACTTTATCCTGTTTTTTCCGGCAAACCTTCATACATTCCAGTCATTCTTTCATCTCCGACGAGATCTTACGTTTGTTTTCTGTCATCTTCATCCTCTGTTCTTTCCTGTTTGTGTTTCTTCTGCTGATTTCTTCGATCTCTATATCTTCTTTGTGATTCAATTCATCAAAATTGAATCATGTCTATCTCATCTTCAACATCTGAAGTTTCTTCTTCATCTGTCTCTACTCTTTTCAATCAACTTCCTAATATCACAAACTTTCTCTCTCTAAAACTATATGATAACAACTTTATGAATTGGAAACATCAAATTACAGTTGTTCTGAAGACACTTGGATTACTGCAGTTTTTGAGTTCAAGTCAGACGATACCTGAACCTGCATCGGATACACGAGAAGCATGGGAGAAAGCAGACGGGTATGTTATGGCTCTCATAACAGCTACCTTATCACCGTCTTTGATGCACCTTGTGAGAAATGCTAGATCTGCTTCAGATCTGTGGAGAACTATTGAGGATACTTTCTTTCAGCAGGTGTTTGCGAAACAATCGTTCTATCGTACACAATTTCACAATCTAAAACAAGAGAACAAGTCAATTATTGAATATCTGAACACTACAAAGGAGATCGTTGATGTTCTTAATGCTATAGGAGATCCAATTTCTGATCAGTCTCTTGTTCTTCAAGTAATTCAAGGATTGTCACCTGGTTTTGAGCATTTTGTGACTTCTGTTGAAAATTTTGATATGAAATTTAGCTATGCTCAGCTCCGATCTAAGCTTCTTACCTTTGAAGCTCATCTAAAACAGAGACAATTGTCTCAGACCATACATATTGCTGCCATGACCGCTCAAACTTCAAATCCACCTCATCTTGGCAATTCTCAACTAAATTCGACATCAATTCCATGTCAGATCTGCTCGAAAACTGGTCACAGAGCCTCTCATTGTTATTTTCGGTACTCACCTTCCAATCAAGGTCAAATACAAACTGGAGGTCGTGGAAATTGGAGAGGCGGTGGTAATCGTGGAAGGTTTTCAGGTCGGTCTTCTGGTTTTCGCGGTGGTGGTGGTCGTGGAACCTGGGGTTCTGGTGGCGGTCGTGGTTTCTCTGCTAACTTTGCTGATTGTTACTCAGGAAACCCTAATTTTGGTAGGGATAACCATAGTCCTGATGTTAATTCTGGTCATGATGTTAATGGATCAGGTAACTTGTTTTCTCCTGTTGGATCTAGTAACAACTATGGGCTGGTTCCTGTTGTTGGCCATAGTCATGGAGCAGACATCTTGGGCCCAAGTCCTGGTTATTTTGGATCTTTTGTTCATGGTTTTGCACCAGTAGCTAGTTCACAGTCTGGGCCGACTAGTAATGGGCCTGCTGGACAAAACTTAGGGACTACACCATTAGGTTTTGGACCAGATCACTTTGCTAGTTGGGCTGGACCACAAACTAGTTTTTATGGGTCTCATTATAGGCTACATGCAGATTTGTCGAGTGCGTGTCAGCAGGTTGAGTCGTGGATTCCGGACTCTGGTGCTTCTGCTCATATGACATCTAGTCCTTCATTGGTTTTTGGTGCTACTCCTTATACTGGGACTGAGCGTGTTATTGTCGGTGATGGTACACCACTTCCTATCTCTCATATTGGTTTTTCTTATCTCCATTTATCTAGTTGTACATTATTGCTTCGTCATGTTTCGGTAGTTCCTGGCCTTGCCAAGAACTTACTATCGATTACTCAGCTTGTCATTGATTATCCTATTGCCATTGTGTTTTCTCACTTTGGCTTATCTTTTCAGACTCTTGCGGGTCAGAGCCTCCACCACATGCGTGCTAGGCCGCATCAACTTTATTCTCTCTTTGCGGCATTCATAGCTTCGCGAGAGACGTGGCATTCTAGATTGGGACATCCGTCTGATTCTGTTATGACTAGACTATCATTGTTTACTTCTAGAAATAAAACTGGAAATACTGTTTGTAATTCCTGTAATATTTCTAAGTCTAGTCGATTGCCTTTTCACACAATTGTTTCTCATTCTATTGATCCATTACATGTTATACACTGTGACATTTGGGGACCCGCACCGGTTATGTCTAGGGCCGGGTATCATTATTTCATTACTTTATTGATGACTATAGTCGTTTTACCTGGATGTATCCTTTGACATGCCGTTCTCAGGCTGTTGATGCTTTTCGACATTTTCGACCCTATATCGAAAAGTTATTGTCGTGCACTATTAGATCACTTTAGTGTGATGGTGCACCTGAGCTGACTCAGGATGCTATGGCTCGTTATCTTACTGAGGCTGGTATTTGCCTATCGTATTTCTTGCTCTTATACACCCCAACAAAATGGGGTGGCTGAGGCGCAAGAATCGACATCTTTCCGAGGTGGCTCGTGCCTTGTTATTTCATGCACGCTTACCAAAGAGTTTTTGGTATGATGCGTATGCTACTGCCTCATTTCTCATTAACCGGTTGCCTACACCGGTTCTTCACTCTTCATCTCCTTATGAGGTGTTGTTTGGTTCTAGACCCGATTACACCATTCTTCGTACATTTGGGTGTTTGTGTTATCCTTATCTTGGTGATATTCGCCCAGATAAACTTTCACCCAAATCTACTCCTTGTATATTTCTTGGCTATGCACCTAGTCATAGTGGATATCTTTGTTATGATCCTTGCACAAGTCGTACTTACACATCTTGTCATGTTGTTTTTCATGAGACTGTTTTTGATATCCCTGGCAATTCTTCTTCTACTGATCCACCTATTTAAGATTCTTTTCCTCTATTCTTTGTTCCTCCTCCGTCATATCCTCCTGTGTCTTCTTCTTCTACTCCTTCTTCGGTTTTTCCTTCTTCTTCTCCTCCTCCTTTTCCTTCTTCTTCCTCTCCTCCGCCTCCTCCTCCCCCTCCTCATCCTATGGTTACTCGCTCACGTGATCACACTCGACAGCCCCATCAGTTTCCTGATCATGTTGTTTTTCATGCTTCTACTACTATTTCTGATCTTCCTACCACTGAGCCTTCTTCTTTTCGTCAAGCTCAACGTTTTTCGGTTTGGTGGGATGCTATGCGTACTGAGATGGGTGCTTTGCACGCCAATCAGACGTGGGATCTTGTTGCGTTTCCTACTGCTTCCAACATTGTTGGTTGCAAGTGGGTATACAAGATCAAACGTCATCCTGATGGGACTGTGAGTTGTTATAAAGCCCGGTTTGTTGCCAAGGGCTTTCATCAGACAGCTGGTGTTGACTATACTGAGACTTTTAGTCCAGTTGTCAAACCAGCAACTATTTGTCTTGTTCTTTCCGTTGCTTTTTCTCGAGGATGGACTATTCGGCAGGTTGATGTCAACAATACCTTTTTACATGGAGACTTGACTGAGACTGTTTATATGTCTCAGCCACCTGGCTTTGTTGATCCTGCTCGACCCGATCATGTTTGTCGCATGCGGAAGGCCTTGTACGGCCTGAAGCAGGCCCCACGAGCTTGGTTCTCCAAGCTCTCATCTGCCCTTCTTTGTAGTGGCTTTACTAAGTGTGTTTCTGACACTTCTTTGTTTGTTTATCGTCGGGATTCTCTCATGTGCTATGTTTTAGTGTATGTTGATGACATTATTATTACTGGGAGTTCATCATCCTTTGTGACAGAGTTGATTGGGCGCTTACATTCTCAGTTTGGCTCAAAGATCTTGGTACTCTTTCGTATTTTCTGGGAGTTCAGGATACCTTTTCAGATGATATGTTACACTTATCCCAACAGTGGTACTTGCTTGATTTACTTCAGCGCACTGGCCTATCTGAGTGTTGATCTTTATCTACTCCTGTTTTGTTTGGTCGTCAGCTCTCCCGTTATTCTGGTGAGCCTCTTGCGGATCCGACCTTGTATCGGAGTACTGTTGGTGCTTTACATTATCTGGTATTGACTCGTCCTGAGATAGCCTATGCTATTAGCAAGGTTTCTCAGTTTTTACAGGCTCCTACGGACCGTCATTGGGTTGCGGTCAAGCGTATATTACGCTATTTACGTGGTACTGTGGATCATGGGTTGAGTATTCGTCGGTCAGAGAGTTTTACTATACATGCATATTTTGATGCTGACTGGCAGGGTGTCCCGATGATCGTCGGTCTACGACGGGTTCTTGTGTGTTTATTGGCTCCAATCTGATTAGTTGGAGTTCCAAGAAACAACATACAGTTGCTCGATCCAGTACTGAGGCAAGGTATCGAGCTTTAGCACACACTGCGACCGAGATTCGTTGGCTATTGTCACTTCTTCAGGAGTTACATGCTTCAGTGACTTGTCCACCTACTATTTGGTGTGACAATATTGGTGTTACGTATCTTGCAGTGAATCCGGTATTTCACAAGCGGACGAAGCATCTTGAGGTTGATCTTCATTTTATACGAGACATGGTTCTTGCTCGAGTTCTTCATGTGAGATACGTGTCTACTTCGGTTCAGATTGCTGATATCTTGACCAAAGGTTTGTCTGCTGCTCGTTTTGACAGTCTTCGGTCCAAGCTACACGTGGTTGCTCCCCGTTTCGCTCGAGGGGGCATATTAGAGTATATTTGATGATGGCATAGTTAGTTACAGGTAGTTGTAGTTGGTTAGTATGGTGCATGTTAGTGTCATGGTGTAGGGTAGCATGTATATATAAACTCATTGTATTGTTTGATTTCAGTAAGTAATACAACAACAATCTTTCTCTCTCACTTTATTCTCTAAACTGATACATGGAAGTTTTTAGTTATACGACTCGTATAGATGGAGGAAATATTATGTCGTATAACATTCTATACGGGTTTGAACAAACACTAGATAAATGGTCGGAACCGAAATATCTAGGGGGTTTGAATCCGCATAAAAGGGTTAGCTCTCTCTCGGTTGATTCAGTTGTTGCTGAACTTCTTCTCCGGTGATTCTGCAAAAAAGAACACCGTTAGCCTCGCCAAGGGGAGAAGAGGGTTCTCTCCTTGACCCGACTCCGGTGTGAGAATAAGTATTGGTAATGGAGAAGAGAAAGTATTTGAGAAGTGAGTGTGATCTGAGTTTATACCTGAACAGTTCTCATATTTATAACCGGGAGTTTGGGAGGGAAAACCTGTTATTAAAAAGATGACGGAAGATGCTAACGCCGTAGCGGTTATATTTTCTTCCGTTAAGTTCTTTGATCCTACGTCAAGTTGTCTCGATCCGATGTGAATGCACACGGATCGTGGTTTGATCTATGGCAGGGGGCTTGCCACGTGGAAAGTGATTAAGTGGAGATTACTCTCCAATTGCATGCCTTCGTTGTGATTCCAGGGTTGTTTGTGGTGATGACACGTGTCCAGGCGGTTATAACCGTCTGGGTGGTGCACGATTGTATTTCTTTCTAGAAGATTACTGCTGTAATCTGGTGTGACACCTTGCTGTGTGGACACAGACGAATAAATCCCAAGTCTGGGTAAAATAATATCCAAGTCTGGATATTTAGGCGGAGGTATTGAACAAAGGATTTTAATCCTTTGTTAAGTGGGAGAAGGCGCAAGGATTTATGTTTTCCTTTGGGCGCGCGATTATAGATCGCTGACTTCTTCTTCCTCTTTGTAAGACCAATGCGCGGCCGCGCAAGGTCGAAAGGCTAAAAAGGTTGGTTTGTGGTATGGTCTCAAATCCTTTTTATGAGGTTTTTGGGACCTTACCCCTTCAAGTCCCCCCAGTCTAGTGTTGTACTTATGCAAATAAGTGGAGCACTGGACTTATGAGAGGGAAATGTTTTTTGGGCGCGAAAAAGTAAGAAAGCTTCTATGAGAAGATTTGAATTTGTTGAGTTTGTAAAGATTTTTTTTTTTTTTTTTATATGGAAAATCTTTGAGTTGAAGCTAGTACAGTAAATTGATTTTGACAACCTGTCATTGTCAGTTGTTTTTTACTGTCCGTGTCTTACACGCGCGCGTGTAAACGCGTGTATGTTCTGACCTCTTCTTTTTCTGTTGCTTGGGGAACTGTGATTCCCGGAACAGTGCTGTGACGGTTACCGATGCTATTTATTGCGATGGGTATATAATCGTTTGGGTAACCTCCTCTGTGCAATCATTGCTTTGTTTGAAAACTTTTTCCCATTCCTTGTTCTTAAGAAAATTTTCCATCATTCTTTCGCTTATGTCAACCGGAGAACGTCAAGAGGATCTTGTTGAAGATATGTCGACTGAACTTCCACCATTGAAGTGGCCTAGGGCGTCTTTTGAGGGTTTGATTCAGAATCTCAAATTTCCGGAGAAGTGGGGTGCTTTGTATCCTGAAGAGGGGCAAACGGCAGCAGATGCTCCGGCCGGGTATATTACCCTCTTTTGGGATTTTTTCTGTGACGGTAACTTTCGCTTGCCTGTCACCAGATTTTTCCTTGAAATTCTTGGATTCTACAATCTGCACATCTCCCAACTTCACCCTATTGGTATGGTTAGGGTTCGACATTTCGAATTCGTATGTCGGACGATGCATGTGGAGCCAACCGTTCCCCGATTTAGGGTTTTTTATCAGATGCATTGTACCCAAGGATTTTATTCATTCGTTCAGAGGGCTTCTGCAAAGAAGATTTTACATCAACCCCCAAAGTCTTTTCATGATTGGAAGCAAAAGTTCTTCTTTATTAAAGCTGGAGTAATTCCTGTGAGGATGGTTCTTAGGGGGAAAGAAGATATTCCGATCGAAACCCTTCAGACTTCGGTTGATGAAAACTTGTATCAGGATCTGAAGGATATGCCCAATATTGCTTTGCCGGAGAAAGCTCTTGTCGGAGCCGGCATGAGTTTAAATTGGAAAATGGAGCGTGATGACAAACCCGTATACACGGAGGATGGTCATAGTAAGTTTGGGGCTTTTCCTCTTTCCAATTTTTTTTTTTTTTTTGACCTGCTCTCTCTTCAAATGTAGTTGTTTCTCTATATGTTGTTGCCTTCAAGAGGGAAGGCGGGAGAATGGGTACTATCAAGAAGAAGCCTGAAGAGGAGCTCTGGTATCATCGTATCGTGAGAAATTTTGTTCTTCCGCGGGATGCGGACCTATCTGTTCAACCGGCTGCTAGTGCTGGTGAGTTTATATATGTTTTTCTTTTCTTTTTTGCTTTGAGTAATTTTTTGCCTTGCGCTTTTGTAGGTGAATTGTTGAATTTGGGCGTAGGCCCTGAAAAGAAAAAACGCGTAACTACGTCCACTTCCGCGCCGAAGAGAAGTGAGACTGTTAAGACTCAACCATTGAAAGCAAAAAATGTTGGAGAGAAGAAAGGTACGCGCCGTTCTTCTGTCTCCAGGTGTGATTATGTGGTGGTTTCTGACTCTTTGGAGGGTCTTACTCCTGTAGTGACTATGCGGGAACCGAAGCCTGAAGCTGAAGCTGCGCTTCTATCTGAGGAACGCAAAAATTGGAGGAGAATTTGTGAGAAGGATAATGCTGAGAAAGCAAACCTTCGCAATATTATAAATAACCTCAAGGCTGAAGTTGAAAATCTGAAGAACCAAAATGCGGAGGTGGAAAGATTGAAGAAAGAAAAAGCTGATATGGAAGCTATGTTGGTGGAGGTGCGCTCTCATAGGGAACGAAGCGAGCAACGGGAGGTACAGGCTTTAGCCACTCTTGCCGTTAGAGATAAAGAATTAGAGGAACTTACCGCTTTGGTTTCTGACCAGGAACAATTGAAGAAGGATCTAGAGCTTGCGCATTCTGAGAATACTGAAACCTCCCGCCGTTTGACTGAGGTTGAAGAGAAACTGGAGAATTCAGAAATGGCGCGAGTTTCAGCGGAAAGCGAGCTTGAACCTTTAAAGAATGATATGGCCTGGTTGAAAGATCGCGGGATTGCTTGTGTAAGTTCCTTTCTTCTTTTTTGTTCATATATGCTTTTTTGATGCTTTATCTTTGCTTGATTTCATAGGTTGCTGAATCTGTATTAAACTCTGAAGAACTGGATAAAACTGTTGCTAATTTGATGGTCGCTGCGCGACGAGATGGTTACGCGCAAGGTTATGCGGAATGTTCCCAACATGTGAATAGCGCTTTGAAGGTTAACTGGGATGATAGCAAGTCTGCTACCTTTGGCGTTAATACTGCTGCCGCGCTTGCTTCCATGAAGACAGAGTTTAATAATTTGCAATTTCCAGTGATGGAGTTGATAAATGTGGCGCTGCAATCGGATGATCACGTTGCGCAACTCAAAGAAATCTTTCCGGATGGTGGTGAAGATTTAGAGTAGGATGAAATTGTATTGAACAATTTTTTTATGGAGGATGTAGATCCTTGTTTTGTCGGTGTGCTGTTGCGCAAGGATTTTAAACACTGCTGTGTCTAAAACTCTTTAGGGCGTATTTGTACGCTAAAAATAGTATGTTTCTATTTATTTTGTTAAATGACTTTACAATATTTTGCATGAGTACAATTACTTTTGCTTTTGCTTTTGCTTTGAGTAAGGCGAATAAAGTTGGTATGAAGCTCATGTGTGAGTTTATGGTCGTTTGTGACGTGATCACTGACCGCGCATGGAGCTTTGTGTTATACTACCATAATGTTTTTGCACTTACTAAAAAGAAATTGCATGCACTTTGTGAACACAAAAATAATAGAAACTTTGTAATTTTATTCATGGATAGTGCTCAGAGGCATTACAAAGTTTTTCTGATAATTAAATGGAACTTAACTTACTCCCTGATAGTTCCGCCGCATTTGATAAGTCATGTCTTTTCTGCGGAAAACTTATAGAGTCCTTTAAGTTTTAGCCCGTTTGCTTGAGCTTTCTTCTCCCCGGGTAATCTGCTTAATCTCCTTGCGCATATTCTGGAGTAAATGCGTAAGTTCTCCATTTTTGAGGGCCTTCTCTATTTCCGTGCGCAGAGATATGCAGTTGTTCGTGGTATGCCCGTTGTCTTTATGATATTCGCAGTATTGCACCGGGTCTTGACCACGTTTACTCTTCATCGGAATCGGAGGTTTGAATTGGTAGTCCTCAGTACTTAGAACCTCCACCGGGGTCTTTGTTAGGGGAGTCCACTGTCTCTCCCTATTTTCGTGCTTGTTCTCTCTTTGTGCAGAGAGCTTGTTGATTGTTGTGCGGGCATCTTCAGAGGAACGACTTCCTGATGACTCGCGCCATGACTTTTTGTACCTTCTTTCACCGGTTGCGCTTAAGTCTGCGGGCCTGTTGTGTGGTGGTGGTGGCCTGTTTGTAGTAAGGTTTTTCTCGGTCTGCGCATAAACCTTGGCCGCCGCCATTATCTTTTCCCAACTCGTGGGAAGGCCCTCTGTTCCCGATAATACCTTGACCATGTCGTCACATCTAACCGCGTACTTGAACTGAGCACGGATTAGTTGTTCGTTAACACCTCCAATCTCTAACACTTCTTTATTGTATCTGGTGATAAAATCCTCCAGATTCTCGTCATCGCGGCGCCAGATGTTCATGACGTCGGATGTATCACGCATTGATCGCCTTTGTTGGCTGAAGTGTGTTAAAAACTTTCTACGCAGATCTTTCCACGACTCGATCTGTCCCGTTGGTAGGTTATCAAACCAGATTCGCGCTGGGCCGGTTAGTGTTTGCACAAACAAATGACACCATAGCGGAAGAGTCCAACCGCCAACTAACCCTGCGCTGGTGAATACTCTTAGATGATCGTCAGGGTCAGTTAACCCGTTGAATTTCCCAACGTTAGATGGTAATTTGGCCCTTTCCAATGGAGCCAGAGCTATCTCCAATATGAACTTCGAGTTTTCCGCCGCTTCAGCAGGGCGATAAACTAAGTCATAGTTATGCTCTGCCTCAGGGTTATAAACCGCTCGAGGCCTGCATTTGTTATAGTTTGGCTGCAGTCTGTTGAATACGCTGGTGTTTGCACTCAAACAATATGTTTGATCGGATTCATCAGTATGAGTGTCCCGTTGGGAACCCAACCTGTCATGAACCGATTGTCTTCGACGAGGGTGTGGTTCACCATGGTGTTGTCTCTGGTAACTGCCTGTATCATCATAAGTTGATTCTTCTCGCTGAGAAGCATGAGCTCTTGATCCCGGCCTCCGAGATTGGGTCACGGGAGCAGTTTGAGCACACAACTGTGTGTATACTGCGTTTAATGCCCCTTGGGACCGGACATACCATGATATCGGAGTTTCTCCTGGTGGTAAGATTGATTGTGCAGGGTTTGCTGGTAACATTCCTGGAGTAACAGGATCATTTGCTCGATTGGATTGAACCTCATTATCGTCCGAGGCCTCTTCTACGATCCCTTCCACTGGTAAATTGTTTCCGACGTTTGGTCGAGGGCCAGGTTGCCGGTGAGATGACGAATTTTCTGCCATGTGCAAAAAACAGAAAAGGGAATGAACTGAATCGAAACGAGATAGAAACTAGAAAAACTGAGAAAACGGTGGGCGCCAATGAAGAAACACTAGATAAATGGTCGGAACCGAAATATCTAGGGGGTTTGAATCCGCATAAAAGGGTTAGCTCTCTCTCTCGGCTGATTCAGTTGTTGCTGAACTTCTTCTCCGGTGATTCTGCAAAAAAGAACACCGTTAGCCTCGCCAAGGGGAGAAGAGGGTTCTCTCCTTGACCCGACTCCGGTGTGAGAATAAGTATTGGTAATGGAGAAGAAAAAGTATTTGAGAAGTGAGTGTGATCTGAGTTTATACCTGAACAGTTCTCATATTTATAACCGGGAGTTTGGGAGGGAAAACCTGTTATTGAAAAGATGACGGAAGATGCTAACGCCGTAGCGGTTATATTTTTTCCGTTAAGTTCTTTGATCCTACGTCAAGTTGTCTCGATCCGATGTGAATGCACACGGATCGTGGTTTGATCTATGGCAGGGGGCTTGCCACGTGGAAAGTGATTAAGTGGAGATTACTCTCCAATTGCATGCCTTCGTTGTGATTCCAGGGTTATTTGTGGTGATGACACGTGTCCAGACGGTTATAACCGTCTGGGTGGTGCACGATTGTATTTCTTTCTAGAAGATTACTGCTGTAATCTGGTGTGACACCTTGCTGTGTGGACACAGACGAATAAATCCCAAGTCTGGGTAAAATAATATCCAAGTCTGGATATTTAGGCGGAGGTATTGAACAAAGGATTTTAATCCTTTGTTAAGTGGGAGAAGGCGCAAGGATTTATGTTTTCCTTTGGGCGCGCGATTATAGATCGCTGACTTCTTCTTCCTCTTTGTAAGACCAATGCGCGGCCGCGCAAGGTCGAAAGGCTAAAAAGGTTGGTTTGTGGTATGGTCTCAAATCCTTTTTATGAGGTTTTTGGGACCTTACCCCTTCACCATTCTAACTAAAAACGCCATTAGATATAAAACGCCAAACTTAATTATAATAAAATCCCGCCTAAAAAAAACCGCCAAAAAATCCTATATATACATCTCAGAGCTTCAATTAAAAACACATACAAAACCCCAAACGCCATATTTAATATATACCATTCGTCTTAGAAACGACATGGACAAATCTTCAAGAAAAAGATGCTGATGTCAGACTTTGTGCTTCCAAACAGCGACAAAAAAAAACTACTTGAAAAACAGAAAACCAAAATGAATCATACGAAAGTCGAACCAGCCAGTTAAGATGATTCAAAAAAGAAGAAAGAGACTGATGACAGTGAAGATTTGGAAGATCAATTGTTTATATATTCTTTTTTTTTTAATTTTCTTTTTCATTTGATTGTTATATAATAAAAACGTCGTATATAATAAAAACGCCAAACACCCAAATGCTTGTTAAAACGCTATCATGTAGTAAAACGCCCAAAAAACACCTAAACTATAATACAATTACTTTGGAAAAGTATTATAAAAAACCCAAAAAATAAAAAAAATAAAAACCAAACTAAAAAATGTAACTAGAAACAGTAACTACAAAATAGTAAAAATGAAGAGAGAAAAAAATTATTATATTAGAATCTAAAACGCCAAACTTGAAAGACGGGACGTGTTATAGACTTCAAAGATAAAAGCTTATAAAAAACAATAATTACAAACAGTAACTGAAATGGCACCTCCTAACCTACGCCGCCAAAAGAAATCCTATAAAATAATAACTCTCAACAACTTCCATTTAATCAAACCAAAAAAACAAACGCCAAATAATACTAAATACCACTCACTGTAAAACGCCAAAAAATTAAAAAAATCAAAGATGGCTAATATGCTTTCTTGGATATTCAGTATTGTTCTTCGTGAAGTTTCACTGAATGGATTGTTAGCTGAGGGGAGTAACTCAGTAAGATTTTGCTGCATGAGATGGACAAATCTTCAAGAAAAAGATATTGATGACAATCAAATGTCAATTTGTGTTCTTTGTTCTTGAATAAGACTTGGATGAGGAGAAAAGATCAATGACACTGAAGAGTGAGATGATTACAAAGATGAAGATCAAGATGAAGAAAAAGTGAAAAACTCACCCACACGTCATAGATCTATGTCCCCAAACATCCAGAAAAAGCCACTTCAACATACGAGCAGGCAAAATAATCAAACCGATGGGTTTGTTAAGTTTTACATAAAACGCCATATATTTGGTGACAGTTTTTGTACTATTAAAGAAGAGAGAGACTGATGACAGTGAAGATTGTGAAGAGAGATCCGATTAGGATTTTTAATTTATTTTCTTCGCTTCTATTTTTTCCCTCTGGTTGTAATATAATTTTACAATTGTAAAACGCCAAGATACCACAAATGCCAAAATGTATATAAAAAATATTAGAACAATGGGCCATCTTGTTATAAAACGCCTTGAAAAAACGCCATTCAGATAGATTTCCTAACCCCCTGGGGTTCCAATGGCATACGATTTGAAAAACGCCATAAACGCCAAAATGTTAATACAATGAAATCATTAAACGCCATTAACTATTGAATTTGGTTAACGCCAAAAATCTTAAACGCCAAAAATAAAACAATATTGTGAAAAGCGGAACTGGAAAAGGAGAAGATAAAAGGACAAAAAAGCCCCTCCGTCCTTCTCTATGCCGCGTGACACGTGTTGGGCCAGGATGCGTTCTCACCGTTCTCACACTTTTGAGCGTTTTCTCCTGATCCCGTTTATATATATATATATATAGTGGAGAGTTCAAATGAGAAGAATCACAAATTAAGAATAAAAAGAATAAAATGGTACAAAGGTAATTTAAACCAATCATTTAATTAGTCTACCCTTTATTTTTGCTATTTAAATTAATAAACCCTAATCATTTAATGAGTCTATCCTATAAAATAGTTGTGCACCTTACACAATAAAAACATTCATGCACATGATCCTACATATTCAACGTTTTCTACACCATACTAACAACGTTTCCTACACCAAGAAACCAATGTTTTGGTGTAGGTTCCCAACACTTTTAAATAAATTTACGACATATCTATATATATATATATATATAAATGAGATGTGATGTGGGCTATGTGGCATTTGATTTTAGCCATCTTGGCTGATGTGGCAAGTTTTTTTTGGAGAGTTTAGGAGGGAAATCACAAATTGCTTCTACATTCACGATTTTAAAACAAATGGACGCGGGATCCGAATGGATTTGGGTCGGGTCAACATAAAATGGATTCTATATGTTATTTTCCAAAACCCTAGACACCACATTCATCTCCATTCTCCTTTCATCTTTGTTCTGGTTCAAGCATACGATTCAAGCATTGCCATTCCGAGTCAATAATCTTCATTCTCCTTAATCTTTATTAAGGTATATTCGATCTCCCTAATACCAAATCCTCTTTTAATTCAATTCATTCTTCCCAAAAGTTCAGCTGATGACTATTAGGTGGAACTAAGTTTTTTTTTCAAAACCCTAACACCGCTCTTCTTTGTCGCCCTCTGTAATGGATCACCATAAAAAACGCAGATTCGTTTTTTTCTTCACAAGATTCTCTCTGTCGGTCATCAAAACGCGATTCTCCTTCAATTGTTCACCGCAGATTCATGATTCAGGTATGTTTTTAGTTCAATCCTTCTATGATTTTGTTGTTAATGTAATAAGTCTTTGTTAAATTTTGTTCCTTTACTAAAGTTTGATTGATGAAACGGTCCATCTCTCCATCGATTGTAAGCAGGTGTGTTTCTAATCGGTTTGGTGTTACTGTGAGTCCTCTTTATCCGATTCAATTGTATTATTTCTTTTAGTGTTTTTTTATGTTTTTACTTCGATATGCCCTAATTTCATCGCTAGGGTTCTTACTTCACATGTTATACTGTTATTTTCGTCATAATTTTTTCACATTATATAATATATTTAGTCAGACATTTGATTTTAATGGTCACTACTAATTTCCATGTCAATCTTTGTATGGGATTTTGGTAATAAGATGTAAAAAAATTGTAGGTAATAATTATGAGATTCTGGTAAAAAAGTGTAGGTTAATTGATTGATCATGAAATTCCTTAGAGTAAATTTCAGAGTTCGTCCTTTATGTATGTCTAAAATATCAAAGTATGTCCTTTATCTTTAATAACCTCAGAAAACATCCTTAATGTTTGAAAAACCAATCAGGTTATGTCCTTTACCCTAAACCTTGTTTGTTTTCCCAGTTAAGTCAGGTCATGTGAGAAGCACATGAGGGTATATTGGTCTTTACCTTAATACTAGTTATATAGTTATATATATAAAAACACACATATATTCTCTCTACCTGTACACTCTTTCTCACCACCACAACCATCCGACCACTACCCACCTGCCGCCGCCACCACCTCCCACCACTCACTCTAACTTCACACCTCTCCCTCTCTCTCATCAACTCAGAACAAATCCAAACGAACTCATGGCATAATCATTTTGATTGCAGTCACTCAATAACTATTTCAATGAACAATTTACAATTTTTTGGGTAACCCTGCAAAGACTCCGACTTTTGCAGGCAGTGGTTGTAACCACTCTTCACCCAATCAACTACAATTTTTTGATTGCAGTCACTCAATAACTATTTCAATGAACAATCACCTGACCGGCTGACCCAAAACAAAAGCTGCAATAGTAAAAGCCATGGCGGATTTGGGAATCAAAACTGACTTTTGCAGGCAGTGGTTGTAACCACTCTTCACCCAATCAACTACTAGAGCCCAAAATGGCTTCAACAGTAATACTCCACCTCAAAGTCTGCAACCCCAATCGGACTCCAATCGGAGCCGTCGCAACAGAACCCCAACCTCCGAACACCCCCGTCGCAACAGAACCCCCATTCATTCGTCGTCTACAACCCTATCCACCTTCACTTTCAGATCTCAGATTCCTAGATATGTTCGTCTCTTGGTTGGGGCTCGATTTTAGTGGGGTGGGTGGTTGCGATGGTGGTTGAGGCTCGATTGCAGGTGGTTCAGAACCACAACCGCGACGGTGGAGGTCGTGATGGTGGTGGTTCTCCGACAAGCAAATACACACACCAAACAATATCAATTAAAACTTCATCTTCTCAAAACCTTATCTTCATCATCAAAGACAAAGGGAACAAAACCTGCATTTCTCTCGATCTCCTGTCCGACAAGCACATGGCCGGCAACGGGCTGCCGGTGCCCTCTTCTCCGGCTACAACACCCCACAGCACTCACCCACCCCCCACCCTCGTCTCCCTCTCGTTTCGTCGGTAAGTTTCCGACAACAGTTGCAGCGCCACCGCCGCTACGGCGGCAGGGGAGGAGGTGATCTGATAATGATAATGTTCTGTCGAGGAAGATGATAACGATGATGATGATTTCGTGATGCTGAAGATCGATGATGACAGAGACGACGATTATGATGATGACGATGACTTCAGGTTGCGGCGGTGGAGGGAGATTATAACGATGATGATGATTTCGTGGGAAGTATTTAGGGTTTTTATAACATGTAACATTAATTGGTAGGTAGAATGACATTAATGCCCTCATGTGCTTCACATGTGACCTGACTTAACTGGGAAAACAAACAAGGTTTAGGGTAAAGGACATAACCTGATTGGTTTTTCAAACATTAAGGATGTTTTCTGAGGTTATTAAAGATAAAGGACATACTTTGATATTTTAGACATACATAAAGGACGAACTTTGAAATTTACTCAATTCCTTAATATGGATCTTCATCTATTTTATTTTCAATCTGTGTTTAGGTAAATGATTGTGGCAAATTGAGCTTTAATGAGACGATTTAAAAGTTTTTTTAAAAGGTTCGTCTATATTGCCCTAATATATGACCTAACTTCCTGAATGCTTTTAGTTTTAAAAATAATGGACTATTACTTTTAATCAGCTTTTGTTATACATATATAGCATCATCACCATAGAGCCAGTTTAGTTTATTTTGGATGGTCCAGACTTTTTGGCTGCAACTACGTTGGACAGAGATATGCTTGCGGTGGCTGGAAATTGGTACCATGTCGGTTAAGTTTGTTTGGCAAGGTTAGACTTTCCTAATAAGTTTGCTTGATTTACAGGATTGGATATTAATGATTTGATTTTCAGTTTTTAAATTTTGAATTTTTAATTTTGAAGTCAATTATTATTTTAAATTTATATTTTGAAGTAAACGATTATTGTGTGTGATTTTAAATTTTCAATTTCGAAGTCAATCAAAATTTAAATTTTAAATTTTGAAGTTTGCCATTAATGTGTTTGATTTTAAATTTGGAAGTCAATCATTTTTTTAAATTTAAATTTGGAAGTAAACCATTAATGTGTTTCATCCGTTTAGCCATTCCTTTTTCAATTAACTTATTTCATCTTTAATGTGACAGAATTGATGTAGTGCTATAAGAAGGTTTCTTTGTTAATTGATTATTTTCTTCCGCTTACAGGGGATGGCGCTAAGGTAATTAACACCAAAATTCTATATTTCTATTACTTGAATTCTCTTGCTTTATAATTTCTTTCAATGTATTATTTTGTGTTTTGACTTGGATATAAAACATAATGTGAAGGTATATTTTAAACTTATTTTACCGGGTTTTTTTTTATTTGGATTGCAGAATAAGTGCTTTGCTGAACTAATAGGTGTTTGGATTTTGTGTTTACTCTGCTCTGAATAGGGCTCCTTCAGTTTTTTGTATTCTTTTACTTCGCTCAGTGATTCTTCTATTTTCAAGATAAGAATATAGGCTGCATCTGCATTGGCTACCCTACCAACAATAGTGGGTGAATCTGTAATAACAAAACTATTGAGATAAGTTTTAAAGCTTATTGAGAAATATTGATTATGTTTCTATAAATACTTTACCGTTTAATTTTGTAAAAAACCTTCATATTTAATTTTCAAATATGGATTCCATGAACAACAATCCTTCATTTTTAAAGCTTATTGAGGAAGATGACCCAATATTTTTGGTCGGTTATTGGTATTCTAATTACTAATCATATTTTTAGTAAACTGATGTTTGTCTATTTTTTATTTTGTTTTAAACTCATAGAAAATACCTAATGAATTTGCTTGAATGATTAGGGGAGACCAACCACCTTACAAGGATTCAGTTAAGATTGTTGATGGCAACAAGTTATGGTTTGTAAGACTGAAAAAAACTGACATTGGCCCTGTTCTTGCTGATGGCTTCACCACAGTCATTTGAACCATCATCATTCTTTCTAATGGTGTTTAAATCATTTGTTCATCAAGACTGCTTTATATCCAAAATCATACTTGACGAAGACGTTATTGTAAGTAGTATATTATACAATCAGTATGATGAATAATGTTTTCTTTCTGTATATTGGTTTTTAAATTAATTTTTAATTATCACTGCCTATGCAGGTCATGGCTGATGAATTTTGGAGGCAATTTTATGGGAAAAATTTCAAAGATGATCAATCAACTCTTTAATTAGGAGATAGATTTTGGAACGTTAAGATATACGGATTAACTGACAGCTGTGTTTTTACTCATGGATGTTCTGAGATGGTAAACGATCTTGCCTTAGACAGGCGATCTATCTTTGTCTTTTCAATGGCTGGAAATAAAATTTTCGAGCTTTCAGTCTTTAATCATCTAACCGGTACTCAAATTCAGAACAACAAGGTTGAGTTAGTTGTTTTGGATGACTCGATCTATGGTGATGATGGTGATGATTTGGTTATTGCGGTTAGAATTATACATCTACACTATTATTTAGTTATTAACGCGAGCTTACAAGTAGGTCTTGAATTTCACACATTGTTATTTTTGATCTTTTTTGTAGTCCGAACATAAGGAGAAGTGTAGTACTGCCGGAACTTACTTTCAGGAAAGTGTTGTTGTGGAATGTGAAGACGACAAATTTCAGTTGGCAAGTTTTGAGTCTATGTTCAATGTAAACCCCTATATTTTAATCTAATTTATTAAAACTTATCACAAATATTTTTTTTTTGTATTTATACATTTGTTTATTGTTAATTGTGTAGGATATTGATGATTCGAAGTTTGATAAATTTTTCTCATCTCTACTTGAAATGGAAGACCTTAAGAAGAAGGTAATTTTTTGTCATTGTTTTTTTTTCATATTTTATTAAATTAAATTATTATTCTTATTATATTGTTAAACACTTTTTTCCCTTATATGTAGTTCAAAGATGATTGGGATAAAAAAACCGATCCGATAGGCAAAGCAAGTGTTGTTTGTGATGAAAATCAAAGGTTAAAGGTTTGTGTTCATTTATAGGAGTCTGTAATTAACTGAATTGTTTTACCTATATTTTTTCTTTTTAAACCGCTAATGTTTTATGTTTCTTAGGATGATCCGAAGGGGAAAACAAATGTTGTTGTCGATGAAAATCTAAGTTTAAAGGTTTTGGTTCAGTTACTTAATTATATTTTTTTTATGAATTTAAGTTGATTACTTTACATTTTTTTTATTTATACGTTTACCTTTTTTCAGGCCAAAAGCAACTTTGAGATGGATCTAGACAAATTTTTGATACCGAAGAATAACTCCCATGTATATCTGATTACTTAAGTATTATATAAGTCAATGTATTAATTCATTCTATATTAATAATTTTTATACTCTTTTGTTTTATAGGTTGATCCTACACGAAAAAACAAATGTTTTTATTTCTGAACCGAGTCTGTCCTCCATAGTTTTTTTCTAATGTGAGTATTTCTGATTCGATATTTTGTTCGAATTATGATAGTTACTTATGTATTTTTTTCAATACGAATGTTAGTTTTATATATTTTTATTAAAAAAATACAACAATTGAATATATCTTACACACGATAAAACATAACAGTCAAATTACCAAATAAGTTGATGTTTGAATTTGTATGTTGACTTATTTCTAGATGTATATCTTATATTTTTATTAACTTATTATTAATTTTAGGAAACTTATAAATATTTATAATAATTAACAAAACAATGATAATTTATTTATGTTAAATTATTTGGTCGATTTTGTCTATTCGTAATTTCCAAAGTTTTGTAAAGTAATATTTCCATTTATAATGCAATAACATATCATTATTTATATTTTAATGCAATTGAAAAGTGAGCAAAATTTATTATTTTAAATTTTCTAATTGTATCAACTAAATTTTTATTTATATTTTGTTGTTCATTTTAGATTATGGTTTCTTAAATTAATTTTTATTAGGTTTATTGCAAAACTTGCTGCTTTAGCCGAGTCAAGTAGCCATGTTGGGTCGTATGTGATATGTTCTGTTGAAGATTAATTTATGAACAATGATGTTCTCTCACCAATTGCTTATATTGGGTCAATCATACAGGTTATTTCAAACAACTTATATTTTATATTTTAACTACTATTAGAATCTTAATACGCTTTCATTTATATTTTAACTACTATCAGAATCTTAATACCATGTTGGGTCGAAGATGCTGGAGAATGAATTTAAGCGTAATTTGGATGCCGTTTATGATGTGGATTTATGTTCTTCTCAGTCTTCAACTAAACCGCCTAATGGTGATTGTGAGAACAATGAAGGTTTGAATGTGAAGGTGGGTCTTTTGAATCCAAAGCTGGAAAAGTAGTCTCAGAATCTAATAGTCATCTCAGTTTCTTCAAACAGTTTTCAATGTTTTATTTCGTTCAATCGTATTCAGAACATTTATGTCAGTACTTGATGTTGCTTTTTACTCAATGTTTGTTGCGGTTTATCTTGATTTTCGTTTATTATTGTTATATCAATAAGAGATGATATTATTAATTAGCATTTGTATTTTTTTTGTACGTATAGTTATATTTATTATACGTCGGTTTTTTATTACATTAGCATTAAAACTTTTATTTTTACTACATTGAAATTCAATACTTTAATGCGTTGACGTGATCTTAGTTTGTTACCCAACGTCGATGTTGTTATATCAATAGCATGAAATTATTGTTAATCACTTTATTGTGGTTCTTGATGTTGAATATAAATAAAGAGTTATTATTAATTATTCTTTGTATATTGTAAATTTTATGTACAAATGTTTTTAATTGTGTTATTTATTTATTCATAGAATATATACATATTATTATAGATAACTATTAACAATGTACAATCCAAATATAACAATGCAAACCTAACATTATAATAACATTCTTGGTATATAAAATTTTTTTAGTCAATTTTTTTTTGTTTTTTTAAATAAATAATTAAATCACCAGTGAATGTATACTTAGAAATAGTATTATATGTATTAATTTTTAACAATTCTTTACATTTATAGAAGAATTTGCTTATCATATGTGAATCCCAACCAGTTTACTAAAATTAATTTAAATTTCCCTTCATAAAAGAACATTCCATTTATAATATCATTTTATATAAATTACAACATACATCTCCATTACATATCAACTTTCAACCTATTCTTTGGTTTCTTCAACCAGGTACTTTGCAAAATTCTTAAGTAATACACAATCTCTTTTTCATGTATCAATACAAACTAATATCATTTATGTTTTATTATACGTTTCCAATTTACTAGGTGTTTCGTATAATGGATCAAATTCCGTTTGATGTTGTGATCATGGAAATTTTTGTTAGGCTCCCTCACAAATCACTATGTCGGTTTAGAAGTGTATGTAAAAAATGGTATGAAGATCTTTCAAGTTTTTAATTTTTACAGAGGCATACGAATCGCGTTAGTAATAGAGTGGTAACATGTTAATGTCTTTTGATAATTTTAATGATTACAAAATTAATATTTCTTTAACAACGTTCATATTAATTGTCAAATTCTTTCTCATATCTGTTACAGGATCAACTATTGGAACAAGGCATGTTTCCAGATCCGTTTGACCTTTAAGAACCTGCATGGGCGTTCATTTTCTTCATCTGTTTTGAATTTTGCTATGATTGACCTTTTTTAAGTTTACGAATAATAAATCAATTATTAATCTTCTTATTTGTTTCCTTTAATCAAGCACACTGTTGATCGTTTTTATTCATTCTTCTTTATTATTTATTATTTATATATATTATTATCAATATTCTCAATTATCAATCATATCAAATTGAAATAGATTTATGTTCAATTTATCTAATTATGGATTGAATATTGTCATTCAAATTTATATAATCGGTTACATCTGATTCTTAAAATAAAATATTCTCATTAATTACAAATATTTCAAAATTCAAATTTCGAGTCACTATTTTCATAAAAAAATTTATATAATCTTTTACATCTCATGCTTAAAATAGAGTATCCTAATTACTTATAGATTATTATAATATGAAATAGATGTATGGCCGCTTTATCTAATTATGGAGTCAACATTTTAATTAAATTTTATATAATCCTTGACATCTCATGCTTAAAATAAAATATCTTCATTAATTATAAATATTTACCTTCATATGGAATTATAAATAAAGCATTTGTTAGTGGGTCAGATTAGATGTGTTTACACAAGAGGTTATTATCTCCAACTCGGAATTTCGGTTTGCTTTTGTATATATTATTGTGGTATTTTTGTTTAACTTGTCATTCATCTTTATGCGATTCATTATTTCTCTGTTATATGTTTGTAGATCATTAATGTTTCTTGGTTGCTTGCTTCACAAATTCATATACATAAATCTTATCATTTGTTTCATATGAATTTTTTTTTAGGATGGAACCTCTTGAGTTTGAAATGTTTGCTAACGAAATTCTATCAAGGCTACCAAGTAAATGTGTTGGACGATTTAAATCAGTTTGCAAGCAATGGCGTGATGAATTGTCTTCACCTATGTTTTCTATTATTCACCCTCCCCGTATGTCTAATTGTGAACATCGTAAGCTAATCACGTTGAGTATGTCCTCGATTTATATTGACAACTTGATTGGAGGAAAGGTAGACATTTCTGAAAGGAAGTTTATTTCCTTCCCCGTTGATAGCCCTCTTTCAAATCTAACGATTCTTGCTTCTCAATATGGTCTTTTACTGATGTGCATCCAAGGTCCTTCAGACCAATTGATTCTGTGGAATCCAACCACCAATAAATTTTTGAATTTGTGTCATAATAAACCTAAAAGTTTTTTCGATATCAAGGCAGATGCAGTTGGGATTTATCTAGACTCATTTAACGATGTTAAAATATTACACCTCTAACGTCGTATTGATGATGTTATACCTCGTGTGTATTCTCGGAACACACATCAATGGAAAACTTTAACTTTTTTCAAAGGACCAGATTACGCTTCAAGGTTATATTTGTGGTCTCCCGGCACTTTATGCAACAATGTTTTATATTTTGCATCTCCACACTATTGGGCGCCTGCTAAAAGTTATATGATTGCATTTGATGTGGTTTCTGAAACTTTCTCAAAGCTTTCAATACCACAATGTACTCATGTTGTTGCTCGCCAAATTAGGTTTTTCAAAATCCGCAACACACTTCATATGTTTGTTGTCGTAAAGACCGATGCTATAAATGTGAAGCTATTTAAATTTCAAGATCAAGGATGGTCAGAAGTGTCTTCTTTTACAAAGCTAAAATCAATTTCATCTGAGTCATGGCTTAAGAAGTTAGTTGAGAAAGGAGGAGAAACTTGGTCTTTTATGTCCGACTGGGGTAGTATGATTGAAATAAAAATTGGCACGAAAGATTTTCAAAACTTACAAGACGCTAAGACCTTTCAAGGACTATATAACGTAGCATCTTTTGAAGAGACCGTTGTGTCACCTACAGTTTAGCATTAATATGTTTTTCGTATCAAATTTATTGTGTTTTAATATTTAACATTTTTATTTACTACTCATCATCTTATGTATGACAACGAATACATTGAGTGTATTATTTATAGTAAATTGTTAGTGAAAGTGATTTTGTAAACTTTTGTAACTATTAGAGATCTATAAGGGGTGAATTTGTAATTATATTTTATTTACTTCAAAATTGGTGCAACTCAAAACAAAACCATCATATCACCTGCAACATCATTACCCATCAAGAAGAAGTCTTTCACCTCCTCTCTCGGTTATCGCTTCCTCACCGCCATTGTTGGCTAGGGTTTCAATCTTCAATACTCTTTTGCAAAATACACAACAATCAACCGAAATTAGGTATGTTGTTGATCTTTAATCCGGTTATTGAGAGGTTTTCGTCCTATTGTTTTGCAATGTTCCGATTTTGATGTTATATTTACAAGATTTAACAATGTTCTTATGTTCAATCAACTGTTATACACAATTTTCTTTAATAACAATCCGATTCCGATTTTGATGTTATCTTTACAAGAATTTCCCACTTTTTTATGTTTCTTAATTTCCTTTTTCATGGTAAACCATAATTATTTGATAACAATGTGATTAAAATTTACGTTCACAGATAATAGGTTAGTGAAATTTGGTTATTGTTTGTACTATTGATTTATATGTATACTTTCTTTATTTATCAGTAATAATTTTCCATCTTTAGTCATTGTTAATTGGAAGAATAAAATATTTTCTTTGTTTTGAATGTGTTTATTTTTTATGTTATCATTTTATTTCTTGCTCTAAAAAAATGTTGATAATAATTTTACAGATATGGATCAAAAAAGAAGTAGTTGTTCTTTCTTGAAGTTAGTCGATGTTCATAATCCTACAAAAGTGGTATGTATTTTTTGTTATTATGTTTACAAAAAAATATGTTGATACTTATATGTCTTTTGTTTCAAATTATAGGAAATACCGAATGATTTTGCTACATTACTGTGGGGAGAACAATTCCCATATGGTGATCGTATTAAAATTTTTGCTACTGACAACTTATGGATTGTTGAAATTGAAAAATATGGGTTGGGTCCTGTTTTAGGTGATGGGTTTGGTAAAGTCGTTATGGACAGTGGTTTACAAAAAAATGATTATCTGTTGTTCAACAGTCTTGGACCATGTACATGGTATCTCGATGTCTTTAAGTCATGTGTTTTGGATAACTCTTTTATCACTTCCATTAGAGTTGATGATCATTTCATTGTAAGTACTGTATATAAAATAATTGCTTTTTTTATGTCAATTTTGTTTTGTGCATATTTTGTTTAACATAATTGTTAACAAATTTACAGCTCATGGCGGACAAATTCTGGGGACAGTTTTATGGCATCAGTTATAAAGGTGGATCAGCAACTCTTTATCTCGGTGATAGGTTTTGGAATGTGAAGATGGAGGCGTTGTCCGACAAATGTGCTTTAACTGATGGATGGTCTAATTTGATTAGGGATCTTGAATTAGATTCCCGGACTACTTTTATTTTTACAATGGCTAGATATGAGACTTTTGAGTTGTCCGTTTTTAATCATGAAACTGGTACTCAAATGTATTTCAAGAAGGTTGACGTTGTTGTGTTGGATGATCCTATTTACGGAGATGATGGTTTTGATTTACTGCTTGCGGTTAGTGTTATTATGCTTACAATATTTTTTTTTTCATAATACGAGGTAATTAGTTAATCTTGAAGTTAACATTGTTGGTGTTTTTTAATATTGTTTTTTTTTTGTAGTCGGAACACAAAGAGAAGGTTATTACCAACGAAAGTGATGTTGATGAAGATCTTGGTGGTGATATAGTTGGTGAATCTAACCGCCTTTCATCTTCCTTTGATGCCTATTGGTCTCATGTAAGTGTTTCACAATGTGCCTTATATATATTATATAATGCTTCTAATTACTTTCTTCTATACTTATATGTTTATCATTCATTATTATGTAGAATGACCCAAAAGGAAAGTCAAAGATTGTATTTGGTCACGAGACTGTATCTGCAAAGGTTGTTTGTTATATACTAATTTAATTTAATACTTTATTTCAATACATATAATAAACTTTTTATTCTATTCGGTGTATTTGTTTTCCATTATGTAATCCTTTTAATGAATATTTTTTTAAATGTAATATGTTAAATCTTTTATGGTTTTGTAGGTTCATCCTAAGGTCAAATCAACACATTACATATATAAAGGGCTTTCGACAAAGGTTGTTTATGATTAGATAATATAGTTTGATGTTTTTTTTCTATAAAAATAAATAATATTTTCAAGTTTCGTTTTTGTTAATGTGAAAACCCAGTTTGATGTTGTTTTGAAATCTTTTTTCATACCAAACAACACATTACATGTATAAAAACATGGTTAATTAGGTCGTGGGGTATGGGGCGGGGGTTTGGGCGTGGGTTGGGGTAAAACGCCCAAGTGACCACCCCGGGTGGGCTTGGGTTTGGGCGTGGCCCCTTGGGGCTTGGCTTTCAAGCCGGGCGTGGGGCGGGGGAGCAAGGTGAGTTGGCGGTTTGTGATTGGCCCATTAAAAGTAGCCGTTGGGGTAGCCGTTGGTGGCTACTTTTTAAAATAAAAACTTTTTTTTCCTTTATAAATACTTACCACATTTAACATTTTTTTCACACAATATCAAAACATAAAACACATTATTGCCATGAGTTCTTCAAGTTATAGTGAATCGTCAACCTCGTCTGACGATGGTGCGGAAATATTTCTACAAACGATAGCGGCGGTGGTGAAAGCTATCGTGGAAGATGAAGACAATGAGGAAGAGACTCAACAACCTAAACGGAGGAGAAGGTACATCGCTCGTGAACGACACACCGCTAACGATTTGTTGGTAAGCGATTACTTCTCAGCGGAACCTAAGTATGATGAAAAAATGTTTAGGCGTCGTTTTCGTATGAGTAAAAATTTATTTTTAAGAATATCTAGAGATCTTGAGGAGAAATATGTTTGTTTCCAACAAAAACCCGATGTCACCGGGCAATTAGGATTTAGTACGTGGCAAAAGGTCACGGCCGCACTTAGGCAGTTAGCGTACGGCAATAGTTCGGACATTATGGATGACTATTTAAAAATGTCTGCACGTGTAGCTAGAGAAACTCTTCACAACTTTTGTTCGTGCATTCTAGAACTTTATAGGAAAACATATTTGAGAAAGCCCTCCTTCAGTGACATGCAACAAATATTGGAACATCACGCAGATTATCATGGGCTACCCGGGATGCTAGGTAGTTTAGATTGTATGAAATGGCCTTGGGAACTTTGTCCTACCCAATGGCAAGGTGCTCACACTAGTGGATTTCACGGGGTGCCAGCCATCATGCTTGAAGCGGTTGCGTCCCAAGATCTTTGGATATGGCATGCGTTCTTCGGTATGCCATGTTCACATAATGATATTACCATCGTAAACCACTCGCCTCTTTTCAATGATCGGGTAAATGGAATAGGACCGAAAGGAAGTTTCTTTGTAAACGGGATTGAGTACGTGTACGGGTACTACCTAGTTGATGGGATTTACCCAGAGTGGGGGGTTTTCGTAAAATCGTTCACAAGACACGGTACCACAGATCCAAAGAGATTAAAGTTTAACAGGGTCCAGATGGCTGCACGTAAAGACGTCGAGCGAGCATTCGGTGTTTTGAAGAAAAGGTGGCGAATTTTGGCAATGCCTTGTCGACTATGGGACAAGGATCAGATTGGAAACGTGATGTACACATGTATCATTCTTCACAACATGATTTTGGAGGATGAAGGTAGAGCGGTCGTTACCTACTACGAGGACGATGACCCCCAACAAGGTAACGTAACAGACTAAGATAAAGCAGCAAATGAATTTTTAATAAAGTCAAGGGATATACATCAGAACCTTCGAGCTGATTTGGTGGAACATGTTTCAACGATTCCTGGGTTCGAAACCGACGAAGACGACGAAGAATGACTGTTTTTTTTATTTTGATAATTATTATGTATGTTTATGTATTTAAAAAAATATGTTGTATGCTTATTTTTTATTTAGTTATAAATAAAAATATATATAAAAAATGATGATGTGGCTAGGCCACGCCGCCCAGCCACGCCCAGCCACGCCCAACCCAAGCCCCACCATACCGCTAAAACACTTGCCTTTGGGTTTTTAATATCTAAAATCCACGTGTCACCAAATGCCCAACCCAAGCCTCACCATACCCCATGGTCTTAGTATATAATTCATTTAATTATTTCCTTCTATATCAATATGTTAATTGTTTTATTTTCTTTAGGTTGAACGAAAAGGAAAATCAACTGATTTTGTTTCTAAGCAAAATCTGTCTTCTCACGTTGTCTCTCAAGTAAGATACCGTAACCATGAATGGTTACTTTTATTATTTAAAGGACCGTGTATCTTATTGTTGTACAATTTTATGTATATGATTTTTACACTTATTGTGTCTTAATCAATTATGTAGGCTAAACCAAAATCTAAGTCATTCAGATCCACAACATCAACCGCCCTTCAAGTTGGCCGTAAATGCTCTACATCAAAAAAGTTAAAACAAACTGATGTAATTAAATTCACCAAGAAAGCCGAAAGCAGACTGGTATACTTTATAATTTTTTTCCCTTCTAATAGCACATAATACAGTTCGGCTCTACTCTTTTTTTTAATCAATAAGGTAATTAATCCTTTTATTTTTTTCTCAGCGTTTACCAACTGATGTTTCAAGCCATTTGTCTTTCTCTTGACAACTTGCACCGTGTTACAGTTCAGAATAAAAAAATGTGAACTCCTTAAGTTGGGCACAAGAGGCGAGAAGTCTGGGAAGGGTTTCAGGTATGGTTTTAAAAAGTGGCCAGCTTTCTTGAAATTGAATTACATCGACTTTGGCTCTACTCTTTTCTTTACATACGTGAAGTCTTCTAAGCGTTTGATGTTGACCAAAGTCGTACCCAAGATCACAAAGAAAAGACGTCGTTCGTGAATGTTGATTATTATGTTTATGTTAGATGGTTAAGCATGAATATTAACTGTGGTTTTATGGTTGGTTTGTTTTGATACTTGGTGATAGTATTGATGGTTTGTTAGACAAGTCTTTTGGTAATATGTTTTTGTTGTGGATATGCTTATGATGTGGTTAGTGTTTAATGCAGTTGTTGTTACCATATAACCTATATAATAGAAAATAAATAAGTAAAACCTTAATATATTGTTGATTATGAAGAATTTGTTTTTTAAAATTCCTTAACATTTTGACTTTTATCATGATTCTTCAACAATCGTTTTATTTTTGTATTGATATGATATTTTTGGAATGTTCCACATAATTGTAACAAATTATAAGGAATCAATTAAAATTGATTTCTATCAATACATATTTGGAAATATGTATCGTTAATTATTATATAAATTTTTAAAAGATTTGTAATAACATTTATTTGTTCTATTTTACTATATGTCACCAATCTATGTATATATTCTCCAATTCGGTTGTCTGTATCATAACAAAACAGTTTGTTTATGTATCTAAGTTTTTCCGAATAAAAATCAAGCTATCATCTGTTGATCGTGAAGCAAAACTACAAGGTACGTTTCTTAAATTCTGTATGTTAATGAAACCTATTAATGTATAACAAACTGTTATTATAACACCTCCATTACATTGTTGTTTATTTAACTAATCACCATGGATTATGTAACATGTTTTTAAACTAATAAAAATATATTATCACATGGTTAATAAGTTTTTCGTATGTGTTTTCATTTATGTTTTTCAAGTAATCATATATTATCACATGGTTGATAAGAATATATTATCACAATTCATTTTATTTCATATATGTTTTTGAAGTAATCAGCATATATTATGACTAAAATTAAAAATTAATTTCATTAATTTGATAATTTATAATATATATATTCTTAATTGTTTTGTCTACGTTACATGTGTTTGTAGGTTTTAAATATGGCTGAAAGTTCTTCCAGGTATTTTTTTCTTTTTAATGTTAAGACTTTGTTGCGCATAATACCAATTAACAAGTTATTTTTTTATTAATATCTTATGTTTTTCAATCAGTATTAGAGAACCTTTCTTTTGTAGACACATGAATGGAGCGGACGAAGTTTTACTGGTATTTTCAAAATTCAGACATTTATTATACTTTTTTTTATTCTTATCATGAAATACAATTTCAAATTATCTTATGGTTTATAAATTAGAATTATAATGATAATTATAAGTTATTTTGGATTCCTTGCTTTATCAGGTGATTCCTTCAGACGCTGCATCAAAATTGTGGGGTAACGATAAAGCACCCAAAAATGTTATGATACAAAGTCAAGATGGCCGAAAATTTAATGTTTCTTTAAGCGAAGCCAAAGGAAAACATTTCTTTTTCCATGGTTGGTTAAATGTTGTGAAACATTTACAACTCAAAAAAGGATGTTTGGTGCTCTTCAATCCTGTCGATTTATCTATATTCAAACTAACACATTTCATTGATGGTGTGTTTCAAAGCTCCTTCTGGACATCACTGTTATCTACAACATCTAACTTTATTGTAAGATTAGTTTTCCTTTCATTTTATTTATATTAATATATTTAGGTTTTATGAACTGATTACAAAAGTAACATTTTTATTATTTTTTTAATTATCTATACAGATCATTCCTGAGTCTATACTGCCCAATTTCTATGATTATACGTCAGATGAGATAATTTCCATTATAGATGTAGGCAACAGAATCTTTCACGTCAAGATTGAAACGCTTTTTGGTAAAGTTGGTTTCTCCATTGGTTTTGATGTTATTGTTAATTTGTTTCAATTGGAGGCCGGTAATTAGAAACTTTTTTTCCCTTATGTTTACTTAATTAGGCATATTCACAAGAGGTTTTGGAAATTATTTCCATTTAACGATTCTTGGAAAAAATGGTGTTGAAATTAATTATGCTGATGTACAACTTGATGAGGTAAGTATACATTTGCTTGCTTCTTTATATATTTAATTACTATATTGTTATTCTAATAAATGTTGTATGTTATTTTCAGACTGTAGTTGCACCTATTGATGCAGTTGAAGAGCCAGCTATTGATGAACAACAAAATGTTCGTGTTTATAAGTTTAGTCGTATGGCTTCTAAAGATTTTGTAAGTTTTAATATTTTTTTAGGAAGTACTATACATTAAAAATTACATATTTTTTTATTCACATACAAATACATTATTATTTTTATATTCTTCTTCTTATTAATTTTATTTTAAAAACAATACAGCGACTGCCTGATAAGGTTTCAAGTATGGCTAAACTTGGTGCTGATTTAAAACCTATGATCGTCAGACTTTTGCATCTGCCTGAGCAAGAGGAGTTTACCAACCGTACCAGACGTGAAAAGAGAGGAGAAGGTTGGCGTTATGCGTTATGCAAATGGTCCAGATTCATGAAACGTGCTCGCATTAACGAGTGTGATACGGTTCACTTTTCTTTTGATGAAACTCATAAAGTCTTGAATGTTGAGTTGGTTGTACCTCACCAAAAAAAGAGTAGTGATTAGTTGTTTAACATTTAAGTTTTGGATATTTGGTTTTCGTATGATATACATTTACTTTGTTATGGTTAATAGTTTTTAAATGTTTATTCATACACCTTATTCATCATAGAATTTTTCGTTTATTAATATATATGTATATATTTATTTGGTTACAAAGATAGATTGACAACCCGTGAGTATTCACGGGTTATAACCTAGTAATATTATATGTGTAGGACACAAGACTTTAAATAATTTAGTCACTCCTTATAAAATTGGTGTAGGACCCAAAACATTAATGATGGTGAAGGAGAAAATTATGGTGGCATTAATGAGATTGGAGTAACCCTTTATAATATTTAATAGTGTTATACATCAAATTGTCTATTCTACCCTTATTAATTAAAACATTAATTGAAAGTGGACAACAATAATGTCTTGATTCACAACCATTGATCAAAAAAATATAGGGCCTAGATTAATTTAGTTTTCTTCTTGCATGAATATTCTTCTCAAATGAACCTTCCCCTATATATATATATATATATATATTTGTTAAAAAGGTTTAAAATTTTATATGTTTTTATGTATTTTTTGGTTGTTCTAGTCTTTAGTTGGGTGGCTTTGTTGATTATATGATTGTTGGTTGGTAAATAACAATTACTAGGGCTTGAAATTCAAAATTCAAAATTTTAAATTGAAAATTAAGGAATATGGGCTACGGTTGAACATTTGAAGATCCTTTTTTTATTTTGTATGTGATAGGATTAAGAAGGAACAATGAGTAGGGAAGTTATGCCGCGATATCTCAAAGGGAAAGGGGTTGAACCACTTTTTACGCCGGATTCTTCTAATTTAAGATCAATATATGTTTTAGATAAGTTTTTTTGTTCTCTTATTTAATGATTAAGAGAAATAAAAGTAGGGATGGTTTGAACTTTGATACTTTTTTGTTTGTTAATGTGATAGGAAGTTAGGAACTAGGATTTGATTGTTTGAAAATTGAAATGGAACCGACCCGATCTGATTCACCCGCTATGAAACTTTGTTTGTTTGTGTTTTCTTGTTTTACATGACCCGATCCGACCCGCTATGAACCGATTTTTTTTTATATAGCTAGGGGTCTAAAATCTTTAAAAAAATTCCGCAACCCCAGGAAAAAATCCTCGGTCCGCCACTGGCAACATATGAATGATTGCTCGAAGACTCATGGTACTCAAGTTGAAATATTATTTAATTAAAATGTCATACATGGAATTAAGAAAATACAACTTGTACATGTACATAGCATAACATAACAATAAAATTAAATTGATTTAAGTAAGGCCAAGCCCTATGTGAATGAAACACGTACGAAAATAACGTCAACAAATAATTGTTCGTGAACGTACTTGGGGATTTGCATATATATATATATATGTAGAGAATCCTGTAAAAAAGGCCTAAAGTGTGAGAAGGGTAAGAAAGAATCTCAGCCATTAGATCTTTTGATCTAATGGTTGAGATCAATAGGGACCAAATTGTAAAATATTTTCATTAATTTAGACTGATTTGAAATATCTAGGGGCAATATAGTCTTTTATACCCACTAGAAATTAGGTAATGCACATGTAACTTCCCCCCGTCTTTTTTAAACGTCAATAACTTTTTATACGTAACTTTTAAAAAAAAATTACACCATAATAACGAGCGTTTTTTATCTTTAATATGAGTACCATATTGCTATACTTATATAGAGAAAAAAATATGTTTCGATCAGATGTTTAGTCAATGAATGGTGTTATATACTTGCTGAATGGTGTTATATACTTGCTGAATGGTGTTATATACTTGCTGAATGGTTTATATACTTACTGAATGGTGTTATATACTTGCTGAATGGTGTTATATACTTGCTGAATGGTGTTATATACTTACCGAATGGTGTTATATACTTGCTGAATGCTGAATGGTGTTATATACTTGCTGAATGGTGTTATATACTTGTTGAATGGTTTATATACTTTAGGGGTGTGCACGGTTCGGTTCGGTTCGGTTTTTGGGTAAAATCAAAACCGAAACCGAAATGTCGGTTTTTGGGTTTTAAAAACCGTTCGGTTTCGGGTTTTTTCGGTTTCGGTTTTTCGGTTTTTACGTCGGTTCGGTTTTTGGAACAAAATTATGTAAGATTCAAAAAATAAAAAGTATAATTTATATTATAACAATCTTTTTATATGTTTATATTTAAGTTATTATAGTTCACCTCTTTAATTAGTATTGTTTACATAAACCTAACCTTCTAATATATTTTTATGTTTCTTCAAAGTTTTATTAAATTTAATTTTTATATTAAATTTTGTTATATCTTATAGGTAATAATAAATCATTTCAGTTATAATGTTTTTATTATAAACACTTTACATTCAAGAATAAAATTAACATTTTCTACTAGCATTGGGTTAAACACTTAAACAATTTAAACTTAAACATAAAAATATATGGATTGTAACTTATCGGTTCGGTTCGGTTTTTTTCGGTTATTGAAAACGTTTATCCGAAAACCAAACCGAAATTTTCGGTTATTAAAAATCCGAAAACCGAACCGTCGGTTTTTGTTTCGGTTCGGTTTTTTCGGTTCGGTTATTTCGGTTATTCGGTTACGGTTCGGTTATTTCGGTTTTCTTGCTCACCCCTAATATACTTGCTGAATGGTGTTATATACTTGCTGAATGGTGTTATATACTTACTGAATGGTGTTATATACTTGCTGAATGGTGTTATATATTTGCTGAATGGTGTTATATACTTACTGAATGGTGTTATATACTTACTGAATGGTGTTATACTTGCTGAATGGTGTTATATACTTCCTATAATTAAGGTGGCGGTTATGGGAAGTTTTTAATTAATTGAATTAATGATAAAATTACTTGTTTACTCTTTTCAATTAATTTATATCTAATGGCTGAGATTCTTTCTTACCTTTCCCACACTTTTGGTCTTTTTTACAATAACCGACAAGGATAAATCGAAAACCACTTGAGTTGAGAAAACCTAAGAAACTCAACATCTACCATTGATTAGAAGAGATGGATGGTTGTGATGTGTTTGGGTATTATCTCTCTTACTTTTTGTTATATTAATCAATAAAATGGTACATCTAAGGGTAAAATGGGGATAGAAGCAACTGTGCATCCGACTTCCTTTGATGTGTCCCCTTTCTCGTGCATCTTTTTGAACATATAATTCAAAAATACATATTAAAAAAAAGAAAAGAAAAAAGTTATGACAAATTCCTTTTCCAATGTGTCCCCTTTCTCTTACATCTTTTTCTTATTAAAAACCCTAAGATCTGTATATCACTCTATCACCCTAAGGTCCATTCATGAAATGATGGTTTTTTTTTAATTCATGTCACACCCCAAATTTCCACGTATTACCGGTGGGCCCGGTAGGGGAGTAACGTGACGTGGTTGGCAACATCATAGTCAAACAACACAATATATATAAATGCACAGCGGAAGCAAAAGGATAAATATATTACAATCCGAAATAATGTAACATCAAAGTATTACAACGGAAGTAAAGGATCCACAGACGGATCATAAATAAAATAACATTGTTCAACAGACTTTAGGCATCTAAGCTTGCGAGACTCTTTATTTATGCTAGGAGTAGCCAGCCAATTCCGATTAGTACCTGCACTTAGCCTTTTTGGGAAAATACGTCAGTTTACACTGGTAAATACAATCAACCGACTCATTTTGAAAAGAGTTTAAGAAAATGGATTTAAGGCACAAGGCACAAATAATATTTTATAACTTGGGATAATTATGTAAATATATAAACTTGTAAACGAATTACATGTTCCTTATGCGTTCAGTAGCCCGATCCGTAGACCGGGTTAAAGATCAATGGACACACCACTTTATATAATGAGACACTGACAGGTGTACGCCTACACCTGAGTGCTAAGGTCGTGGCCATTTCGTAAAATGATGCCAGGGATATCCGGGACATGGTCATTAACCCCCCAAAGGCTTTAAGCAACAAAACATTTCAAAACGTAGCATATCAATGATTTAACCTCTATTCGATTAAAGATTCAATGCCGGACCAAGCGGTATTTTATATACCGTACCCCAAGCCCGTATAGGGAAAATAAGTTAAAAGTATTTACCTGAGCTAAATATAAATTCAATCCCAGCCGTATCAAATCAGCAAGTACAGATAGCTTTTACTGGGCTCCTAAATCTGGAACGAAGGTTTTTAATAACCTATTAGAATCCTAACGGGTCTTTAATTAAGCCTTGACTTAGACCGATTAGTTTTCAAGAAGAAGATACGGTTCAAACGCATGATAAAGCGAAGACCGGAAAAGAATGTGATTTAGACCCGACAAGTTCAGAGACTTGTATAATATGGGTATATTATACACATTCTGGAATTTGAGATAAAACCGATAAGGTTTGACCCGTTTCGGCTAATTTATGTAAACTAGTTACATAAACCGAACCGAACGCGTATGAAGCGTAACGGGTAACCATAAGAGTCCTAAACAGGTTTCCTAAGTTAACATGCCTTAAATAAGTTGTGACATCAGTAGGATATCACCCATGACGCCCCAAACGAGTTTATTCTCTTAATAAGCCCCGTAGGGGTATTTTGGTCATTTTAAAGATTATAAAAGGGTTTAATTAGACACCTGTGATCCGGGTCTGAGTTGATCAGTAAATTAGCTTATTTTAACAGGTTATAACCTTTGGTAATAAGTCTTATATACTAAAATAGTTTTAAACCCAAACTATGCGTTAAATACGCGTATAAAGTCGTTTTAAGCGATGTACGGGTTAAAATACGATTCTGAGTTTTCTGATCAAATAAACAGGCTCAAAATACTCCATTTATTATTTAAAATCAATAGCAATTGGATTGGCGTTAAAAGGATTTGTAAAACTCATTTTATGGCCGAAAAGGGTATTTTTGGTATTAAACGAATCAAGGCGATAAACCTAGCTTATGATCAGTTTAAAAATAATTAAAAATCTTTAAAAATCCCAAAATATTATATCACATCAGTGGGTAAAAGGTTTGATGTTAAAAATTGGGTTTAGATAGGCTTTACGCTAATGACGCCGTTTAATTACTTAAAAGCACTCAAATTACGTCATTAAGCATAACTCCTTATCTAGACCTCCAACTGATGTGAAATTTTAGGTACAAGTCTAAAAATCAGTAACTAAGATTATGGCACTTTCACATTTCCAAAAATCTCGTTTTATGGTCATAAGGGCATTACGGTCAATATTTAGGCGTTTAACGGAAACATCGGACGACTAGGGATTCCAGCATAACCGCTGATATACCTAATGGTTTCTACTTCATCCATCAATTTTCATGAAATCGATGGCCCCTTTTTTTATTATTGAAATCTCTTTCTGAGTTTTTCCATACTCGAAGTTTTGGTATAAAATACCGAATTCACCAAGTGCTTAGTCAACCTAAGAAGGATAAGTAGGTGATTGTAGTAAGAAGTAAGGAAGTTATTTTACATGTGCTTATATTAAATAAGAATGGAAATTTCACAAACTAGGCACCTAGCTCGGTTGGCTAGGCGCGCGAAAGGGTGCGGCCTAGACCCAGGTTCGATTCCGGGGACGGCCAATTCCACCATTTTTTTTTGACGCGGGCCGCGTAAGGTATCACCCAGGGCTTACGCGGGCCGCATGGATCTTCTGATCCGAAGCACACCTTCAAAATGACAGTCTTGATAATTAACTACTTCTTATCACCCACAATATGGGCTTGGTCACAAGACGATAAATTCTTACCTATTACTATATAGAGTCCTCTTATTAACGAAACAAGGACAGCGGAGAAGGGTAATTCCTAATGGATATAAAACATCCATTTAATATTGCTGGAGCAGTCTCCGAGGTGTTATCGGTCAATTTTACTTTATACTTAACGCTTAGAGTTGTTAACAGGCAGATTTAATGATTTACAATATCTATTGTCTATGAGAGACTTATCTGAACATGAATCAATTAATACTCTAGCATAAGCGTTACTGGTAAAGAAAGTACCTGTGGTGACATTGTTATCCTGAACAATCTCCTGAGCATCTATTTGAGAGCTTCCAGCTTTGGTCTTCTTATCTTCCTCAAGCTTTTTAGCGTGTTTAGGGCAGTTGGTCTTAATGTGCCCTTTTCCATTGCAACCGTAGCAGGTTGCGTCTCCCAATCCCTTGCAACCCAAGGTCTTATGCTCCCTGGACTTGCAGATTCCACAGGGTAGAGGCGGAACTTCATATCTGCATTTCCCGAGGTGATATTTCCTACAGGTTTTGCATTTGGGCTTTTTACCAGTCCGTGGTTTGTCCTTCGAATCTTTCCCAGACTTCTTGGTTTTATTAGGGCAATTAGTTTTGATGTACCCTATTTCATTGCAACCGTTACAGGTTGCGTCCTCCATCTTCTTGCAGTCCAAGGTCTTATGCCCCTTGGACTTGCATATCCCACATGCAACAGTTCTCGACTGTGTATGCAAGTTCGATCCATACCTGCACTTCCCGAAGTGCTGTTTCTTGCAGGTTTTGCATTTGGGTTTTTCACCTGACTGCGGTTTGTCCTTTAAATACTTGCCATACTTAGCTGCTCCTTCCCTGGCAGCCTTAGGGCAATTAGTACTGATGTGGCCCTTTTCGCCGCAGCCATGACAGGTCGCATCTTCCACTTTCTTGCAATCCAAGGTCTTGTGACCCTTGGTTTTGCAAATTCCACATAAATTAGCACGTGGGTCGATGGTGCATTTTCCAGAATGTTGCTTCCTGCAGTTATTGCATTTGGGCTTTGCCCCCTTTGGCTTGGACGGGCTATGGTTTGAACCGATCTTACCCCTTTTTCGACCTTGAATTGGGGTATCATCGCCCTTCCGCTTGTGATCCCTCAGCACGCGATCCACAACGTTAATTATGGCCGTATTTAACATAGCCTGTAACTCGGTTCTTGTTAAGTTCAGTCTTACTTCATCATTCTGATTAACTGGATGATGGTGAGCTTCAGAGGAGTCAGCCATGGTGAAGCTTTGAAGGCTACTATCCAAGTAGAAACAATTCGTTTAATCATATAGTGAATTGTCGAATTTGATGAATAGATAGCCATGGCGCAATTAAACCATATAGGCCAATAGATAGAATTTAATTTATTTGATTATGTTTTGCCTAAGTTTAAATAAACCATCTTTGGCATTTAAGCGGAAAATAATCCTCCATATTTATTGGACAGGGGACATAAGTCACGACTGCCAATGTCATACTGACATCTTTTATATATATAGCACAAGGGCTTGTTCCAAAAGACTTATGATGGCTCGGAGGCCTTGTCACCAGGGAAATTTTAAAAACATAATCGATGATTCCTTTGGGTCGGAAAATTTCATAGTTCATTGTCTTGACAAGAAGTTATGAAATAAAACTATCTTTTTCATGTATTCATCTTTACTCGTATGTATACATCCCAAATGGATGTTTTGATGCGTACATCATTTTCGACGTTTACCAGCCATGATTCCTATTGATCATTTACGCTAAATAAGGGATTTGGAAAAATTCCTAATATAAGGATGACAAGTGTGATTTTTATAGCATCACGGTTGTCGGGAGTGTTAACACATTTTCAGATGTTAACAAGGATCTGAATCTCTTTTTAAACAGGTTTTACCATCTTAGCTAGGTCAAACCTTTTAAGATTCTCTTTTAATATCTATATTGGCAGGTAAGGAATGATATTTATTTTATCCAGGATTTTTATCATGAATCCTAATTTATAAGTTAGTAATAGCACAAATGGCCTAGTCGCGTAGACAAGTTTAATTTATAAGTCATGATTTCAGAGAATCAAGACACGAAGGTATACTGATAGCACAAATGGCCTAGTCACAAGGACAATTATAAATTATAAGCTATGATTTCAAAGAATCAAAGCATGAAGGGTTGAACCTAGTTCATTACCTTTATCTGACAGGGAGTCGTCGCTTCTACTGTCTTTTGGCTCATATGGAAATGAGCAGGGCCTGTAGGCGCTATATTACCACGTATGGTCAAAATATGATCATCTCAAGTGATGATCTAAACCCATGATTCAGAGATCATTACATTGGGTTAGGAATCTTTTGAAGAATCCATTAATAAGAATGACGTGTGTGATTTTAATGAATCACATCTGTCAGGAGTGTTAACATATTTACAGATGTTAACAGGGATTCGAATCTTTTAAACAGGTCTTACCATCATGGCCCGACCTTAAAATGACCCGAAGGCTAGGTTTCACTCTTAAGATTTTTATTAATATTACGCAGAACAATCCTAAATTGAGGTGTTAAATATGGATCTGAATCTAATTATGGAACTACTATCTTTGCCCTGCCTCAATATATATTGCGTGGCTAGGTCTCGTCCTTGTTAGATTTTCCCATTTTATATAAAGGTAGATCTTATAAAAGGAATGTCTGAATGAAGATTTAAAGTTAATTATTCCACTACAAAATTAAAATACAGATGTGCCCTAGACGGGACTTAAAAGGAATAATGTTGTCCTCGAAGGAACTGAAAAGTAATTATGTCCTTAGAAGGACTATTAAGGAAACGATCTTAAGCAAAAGGAGTTTCTTCTTCATTTTATTTCTGACTGCTTTCTCCTTGGTTGCATGTTCCTAGCCGCTGGACGAAGGTCAGCAAATCATGGCTCCTGGTGTGGAGAATTATTATTACGGCTTCTTCGCTTGGCGACGTATCCAAAATATAAAAAATTTGGAAGCAGAAATTCCAGATAAGGATTGAGAATATTCCTATGTTAAGTCTAGACTCAGAAGGTCAAGGTATGTGCTAATGTGTCATTGAGATTAAACACAAAAAGATAGTGTTTAATTCACTCAATGTTGGCTCTGATACCAACCTGTCACACCCCAAATTTCCACGTATTACCGGTGGGCCCGGTAGGGGAGTAACGTGACGTGGTTGGCAACATCATAGTCAAACAACACAATATATATAAATGCACAGCGGAAGCAAAAGGATAAATATATTACAATCCGAAATAATGTAACATCAAAGTATTACAACGGAAGTAAAGGATCCACAGACGGATCATAAATAAAATAACATTGTTCAACAGACTTTAGGCATCTAAGCTTGCGAGACTCTTTATTTATGCTAGGAGTAGCCAGCCAATTCCGATTAGTACCTGCACTTAGCCTTTTTGGGAAAATACGTCAGTTTACACTGGTAAATACAATCAACCGACTCATTTTGAAAAGAGTTTAAGAAAATGGATTTAAGGCACAAGGCACAAATAATATTTTATAACTTGGGATAATTATGTAAATATATAAACTTGTAAACGAATTACATGTTCCTTATGCGTTCAGTAGCCCGATCCGTAGACCGGGTTAAAGATCAATGGACACACCACTTTATATAATGAGACACTGACAGGTGTACGCCTACACCTGAGTGCTAAGGTCGTGGCCATTTCGTAAAATGATGCCAGGGATATCCGGGACATGGTCATTAACCCCCCAAAGGCTTTAAGCAACAAAACATTTCAAAACGTAGCATATCAATGATTTAACCTCTATTCGATTAAAGATTCAATGCCGGACCAAGCGGTATTTTATATACCGTACCCCAAGCCCGTATAGGGAAAATAAGTTAAAAGTATTTACCTGAGCTAAATATAAATTCAATCCCAGCCGTATCAAATCAGCAAGTACAGATAGCTTTTACTGGGCTCCTAAATCTGGAACGAAGGTTTTTAATAACCTATTAGAATCCTAACGGGTCTTTAATTAAGCCTTGACTTAGACCGATTAGTTTTCAAGAAGAAGATACGGTTCAAACGCATGATAAAGCGAAGACCGGAAAAGAATGTGATTTAGACCCGACAAGTTCAGAGACTTGTATAATATGGGTATATTATACACATTCTGGAATTTGAGATAAAACCGATAAGGTTTGACCCGTTTCGGCTAATTTATGTAAACTAGTTACATAAACCGAACCGAACGCGTATGAAGCGTAACGGGTAGCCATAAGAGTCCTAAACAGGTTTCCTAAGTTAACATGCCTTAAATAAGTTGTGACATCAGTAGGATATCACCCATGACGCCCCAAACGAGTTTATTCTCTTAATAAGCCCCGTAGGGGTATTTTGGTCATTTTAAAGATTATAAAAGGGTTTAATTAGACACCTGTGATCCGGGTCTGAGTTGATCAGTAAATTAGCTTATTTTAACAGGTTATAACCTTTGGTAATAAGTCTTATATACTAAAATAGTTTTAAACCCAAACTATGCGTTAAATACGCGTATAAAGTCGTTTTAAGCGATGTACGGGTTAAAATACGATTCTGAGTTTTCTGATCAAATAAACAGGCTCAAAATACTCCATTTATTATTTAAAATCAATAGCAATTGGATTGGCGTTAAAAGGATTTGTAAAACTCATTTTATGGCCGAAAAGGGTATTTTTGGTATTAAACGAATCAAGGCGATAAACCTAGCTTATGATCAGTTTAAAAATAATTAAAAATCTTTAAAAATCCCAAAATATTATATCACATCAGTGGGTAAAAGGTTTGATGTTAAAAATTGGGTTTAGATAGGCTTTACGCTAATGACGCCGTTTAATTACTTAAAAGCACTCAAATTACGTCATTAAGCATAACTCCTTATCTAGACCTCCAACTGATGTGAAATTTTAGGTACAAGTCTAAAAATCAGTAACTAAGATTATGGCACTTTCACATTTCCAAAAATCTCGTTTTATGGTCATAAGGGCATTACGGTCAATATTTAGGCGTTTAACGGAAACATCGGACGACTAGGGATTCCAGCATAACCGCTGATATACCTAATGGTTTCTACTTCATCCATCAATTTTCATGAAATCGATGGCCCCTTTTTTTATTATTGAAATCTCTTTCTGAGTTTTTCCATACTCGAAGTTTTGGTATAAAATACCGAATTCACCAAGTGCTTAGTCAACCTAAGAAGGATAAGTAGGTGATTGTAGTAAGAAGTAAGGAAGTTATTTTACATGTGCTTATATTAAATAAGAATGGAAATTTCACAAACTAGGCACCTAGCTCGGTTGGCTAGGCGCGCGAAAGGGTGCGGCCTAGACCCAGGTTCGATTCCGGGGACGGCCAATTCCACCATTTTTTTTTGACGCGGGCCGCGTAAGGTATCACCCAGGGCTTACGCGGGCCGCATGGATCTTCTGATCCGAAGCACACCTTCAAAATGACAGTCTTGATAATTAACTACTTCTTATCACCCACAATATGGGCTTGGTCACAAGACGATAAATTCTTACCTATTACTATATAGAGTCCTCTTATTAACGAAACAAGGACAGCGGAGAAGGGTAATTCCTAATGGATATAAAACATCCATTTAATATTGCTGGAGCAGTCTCCGAGGTGTTATCGGTCAATTTTACTTTATACTTAACGCTTAGAGTTGTTAACAGGCAGATTTAATGATTTACAATATCTATTGTCTATGAGAGACTTATCTGAACATGAATCAATTAATACTCTAGCATAAGCGTTACTGGTAAAGAAAGTACCTGTGGTGACATTGTTATCCTGAACAATCTCCTGAGCATCTATTTGAGAGCTTCCAGCTTTGGTCTTCTTATCTTCCTCAAGCTTTTTAGCGTGTTTAGGGCAGTTGGTCTTAATGTGCCCTTTTCCATTGCAACCGTAGCAGGTTGCGTCTCCCAATCCCTTGCAACCCAAGGTCTTATGCTCCCTGGACTTGCAGATTCCACAGGGTAGAGGCGGAACTTCATATCTGCATTTCCCGAGGTGATATTTCCTACAGGTTTTGCATTTGGGCTTTTTACCAGTCCGTGGTTTGTCCTTCGAATCTTTCCCAGACTTCTTGGTTTTATTAGGGCAATTAGTTTTGATGTACCCTATTTCATTGCAACCGTTACAGGTTGCGTCCTCCATCTTCTTGCAGTCCAAGGTCTTATGCCCCTTGGACTTGCATATCCCACATGCAACAGTTCTCGACTGTGTATGCAAGTTCGATCCATACCTGCACTTCCCGAAGTGCTGTTTCTTGCAGGTTTTGCATTTGGGTTTTTCACCTGACTGCGGTTTGTCCTTTAAATACTTGCCATACTTAGCTGCTCCTTCCCTGGCAGCCTTAGGGCAATTAGTACTGATGTGGCCCTTTTCGCCGCAGCCATGACAGGTCGCATCTTCCACTTTCTTGCAATCCAAGGTCTTGTGACCCTTGGTTTTGCAAATTCCACATAAATTAGCACGTGGGTCGATGGTGCATTTTCCAGAATGTTGCTTCCTGCAGTTATTGCATTTGGGCTTTGCCCCCTTTGGCTTGGACGGGCTATGGTTTGAACCGATCTTACCCCTTTTTCGACCTTGAATTGGGGTATCATCGCCCTTCCGCTTGTGATCCCTCAGCACGCGATCCACAACGTTAATTATGGCCGTATTTAACATAGCCTGTAACTCGGTTCTTGTTAAGTTCAGTCTTACTTCATCATTCTGATTAACTGGATGATGGTGAGCTTCAGAGGAGTCAGCCATGGTGAAGCTTTGAAAGCTACTATCCAAGTAGAAACAATTCGTTTAATCATATAGTGAATTGTCGAATTTGATGAATAGATAGCCATGGCGCAATTAAACCATATAGGCCAATAGATAGAATTTAATTTATTTGATTATGTTTTGCCTAAGTTTAAATAAACCATCTTTGGCATTTAAGCGGAAAATAATCCTCCATATTTATTGGACAGGGGACATAAGTCACGACTGCCAATGTCATACTGACATCTTTTATATATATAGCACAAGGGCTTGTTCCAAAAGACTTATGATGGCTCGGAGGCCTTGTCACCAGGGAAATTTTAAAAACATAATCGATGATTCCTTTGGGTCGGAAAATTTCATAGTTCATTGTCTTGACAAGAAGTTATGAAATAAAACTATCTTTTTCATGTATTCATCTTTACTCGTATGTATACATCCCAAATGGATGTTTTGATGCGTACATCATTTTCGACGTTTACCAGCCATGATTCCTATTGATCATTTACGCTAAATAAGGGATTTGGAAAAATTCCTAATATAAGGATGACAAGTGTGATTTTTATAGCATCACGGTTGTCGGGAGTGTTAACACATTTTCAGATGTTAACAAGGATCTGAATCTCTTTTTAAACAGGTTTTACCATCTTAGCTAGGTCAAACCTTTTAAGATTCTCTTTTAATATCTATATTGGCAGGTAAGGAATGATATTTATTTTATCCAGGATTTTTATCATGAATCCTAATTTATAAGTTAGTAATAGCACAAATGGCCTAGTCGCGTAGACAAGTTTAATTTATAAGTCATGATTTCAGAGAATCAAGACACGAAGGTATACTGATAGCACAAATGGCCTAGTCACAAGGACAATTATAAATTATAAGCTATGATTTCAAAGAATCAAAGCATGAAGGGTTGAACCTAGTTCATTACCTTTATCTGACAGGGAGTCGTCGCTTCTACTGTCTTTTGGCTCATATGGAAATGAGCAGGGCCTGTAGGCGCTATATTACCACGTATGGTCAAAATATGATCATCTCAAGTGATGATCTAAACCCATGATTCAGAGATCATTACATTGGGTTAGGAATCTTTTGAAGAATCCATTAATAAGAATGACGTGTGTGATTTTAATGAATCACATCTGTCAGGAGTGTTAACATATTTACAGATGTTAACAGGGATTCGAATCTTTTAAACAGGTCTTACCATCATGGCCCGACCTTAAAATGACCCGAAGGCTAGGTTTCACTCTTAAGATTTTTATTAATATTACGCAGAACAATCCTAAATTGAGGTGTTAAATATGGATCTGAATCTAATTATGGAACTACTATCTTTGCCCTGCCTCAATATATATTGCGTGGCTAGGTCTCGTCCTTGTTAGATTTTCCCATTTTATATAAAGGTAGATCTTATAAAAGGAATGTCTGAATGAAGATTTAAAGTTAATTATTCCACTACAAAATTAAAATACAGATGTGCCCTAGACGGGACTTAAAAGGAATAATGTTGTCCTCGAAGGAACTGAAAAGTAATTATGTCCTTAGAAGGACTATTAAGGAAACGATCTTAAGCAAAAGGAGTTTCTTCTTCATTTTATTTCTGACTGCTTTCTCCTTGGTTGCATGTTCCTAGCCGCTGGACGAAGGTCAGCAAATCATGGCTCCTGGTGTGGAGAATTATTATTACGGCTTCTTCGCTTGGCGACGTATCCAAAATATAAAAAATTTGGAAGCAGAAATTCCAGATAAGGATTGAGAATATTCCTATGTTAAGTCTAGACTCAGAAGGTCAAGGTATGTGCTAATGTGTCATTGAGATTAAACACAAAAAGATAGTGTTTAATTCACTCAATGTTGGCTCTGATACCAACCTGTCACACCCCAAATTTCCACGTATTACCGGTGGGCCCGGTAGGGGAGTAACGTGACGTGGTTGGCAACATCATAGTCAAACAACACAATATATATAAATGCACAGCGGAAGCAAAAGGATAAATATATTACAATCCGAAATAATGTAACATCAAAGTATTACAACGGAAGTAAAGGATCCACAGACGGATCATAAATAAAATAACATTGTTCAACAGACTTTAGGCATCTAAGCTTGCGAGACTCTTTATTTATGCTAGGAGTAGCCAGCCAATTCCGATTAGTACCTGCACTTAGCCTTTTTGGGAAAATACGTCAGTTTACACTGGTAAATACAATCAACCGACTCATTTTGAAAAGAGTTTAAGAAAATGGATTTAAGGCACAAGGCACAAATAATATTTTATAACTTGGGATAATTATGTAAATATATAAACTTGTAAACGAATTACATGTTCCTTATGCGTTCAGTAGCCCGATCCGTAGACCGGGTTAAAGATCAATGGACACACCACTTTATATAATGAGACACTGACAGGTGTACGCCTACACCTGAGTGCTAAGGTCGTGGCCATTTCGTAAAATGATGCCAGGGATATCCGGGACATGGTCATTAACCCCCCAAAGGCTTTAAGCAACAAAACATTTCAAAACGTAGCATATCAATGATTTAACCTCTATTCGATTAAAGATTCAATGCCGGACCAAGCGGTATTTTATATACCGTACCCCAAGCCCGTATAGGGAAAATAAGTTAAAAGTATTTACCTGAGCTAAATATAAATTCAATCCCAGCCGTATCAAATCAGCAAGTACAGATAGCTTTTACTGGGCTCCTAAATCTGGAACGAAGGTTTTTAATAACCTATTAGAATCCTAACGGGTCTTTAATTAAGCCTTGACTTAGACCGATTAGTTTTCAAGAAGAAGATACGGTTCAAACGCATGATAAAGCGAAGACCGGAAAAGAATGTGATTTAGACCCGACAAGTTCAGAGACTTGTATAATATGGGTATATTATACACATTCTGGAATTTGAGATAAAACCGATAAGGTTTGACCCGTTTCGGCTAATTTATGTAAACTAGTTACATAAACCGAACCGAACGCGTATGAAGCGTAACGGGTAACCATAAGAGTCCTAAACAGGTTTCCTAAGTTAACATGCCTTAAATAAGTTGTGACATCAGTAGGATATCACCCATGACGCCCCAAACGAGTTTATTCTCTTAATAAGCCCCGTAGGGGTATTTTGGTCATTTTAAAGATTATAAAAGGGTTTAATTAGACACCTGTGATCCGGGTCTGAGTTGATCAGTAAATTAGCTTATTTTAACAGGTTATAACCTTTGGTAATAAGTCTTATATACTAAAATAGTTTTAAACCCAAACTATGCGTTAAATACGCGTATAAAGTCGTTTTAAGCGATGTACGGGTTAAAATACGATTCTGAGTTTTCTGATCAAATAAACAGGCTCAAAATACTCCATTTATTATTTAAAATCAATAGCAATTGGATTGGCGTTAAAAGGATTTGTAAAACTCATTTTATGGCCGAAAAGGGTATTTTTGGTATTAAACGAATCAAGGCGATAAACCTAGCTTATGATCAGTTTAAAAATAATTAAAAATCTTTAAAAATCCCAAAATATTATATCACATCAGTGGGTAAAAGGTTTGATGTTAAAAATTGGGTTTAGATAGGCTTTACGCTAATGACGCCGTTTAATTACTTAAAAGCACTCAAATTACGTCATTAAGCATAACTCCTTATCTAGACCTCCAACTGATGTGAAATTTTAGGTACAAGTCTAAAAATCAGTAACTAAGATTATGGCACTTTCACATTTCCAAAAATCTCGTTTTATGGTCATAAGGGCATTACGGTCAATATTTAGGCGTTTAACGGAAACATCGGACGACTAGGGATTCGAGTGGTATAAACGCAGAGGCTTATACACACATGTAACTAGGTCCTAATGGAACTTTAAGGCATGTCTAAACCTATCAAAATCGGGTCAGAATCGAAGTCAAAGCAGAAAGTCAAACTACGCGACTTTCGGCTCCGAATCGGTTCAAAACAGAAAGTTGTCGAACCAAACAAGCTTAGACAAGTTTTTGTACTTATTTGCAGGTTATATGTATGTTAAAACAGATTACACGCCTTCTGGATCGTTAATTTTAGGTTTAATGATTCTGTTGACTTTTTCGGAATAAGTTTGACTCGACAAACGACATAGTTAGGATTAAAATCAGCGGGTGCCCTTTTAAGGTTTAATTGCCCATAATATTACCAACTTGTAACAACTTTCGTTTCGACAAAACTCTGGACCGTTTGTGATTTATCGTAAAGTCAAACCGTAGTTACGACGGTTTGATTTCTAGGCTATAAACTAAGCATAACTCAATTTAGAAGGGTTAGACATACTTACACGTGACTAATGGATGCTTAGGAAGGCTTGTGATCAGTTCTTGTGCTCCTCAAATGCTCAGAAGTGAATGTAAGTATGCAAGAACATCGAAGGCCTTATAACTAGTTTTTAATCACCATAGGAAGTTGACAACAAGGTCTACAAATGACCACAACTGATCAACATCTGCTCCTAGTGTTTAGGGATGCCTAGTGGTCGATTATAAGTGAGAAAAACCGGTTTGATGGGTCACAATTGCACAAAACAGGCTGCTGTCTGTTTTTCCGTATCTGCAGGTCGTACGCGGCCCGCCTGAGATATAATCAATTCTTACGCGGGCCGCCTGGAGGCTGAAATCAGGTTTTTAACTTTTATAAATTGCACTTTTGGCCCCTAGTCCCCCGAAAGGTCGTTTTCTCACAATTTCTTGCATTTTAAGGCTTTGTAATTTTTATATAGGGGCTTTAAGATTTATACCCACTTTGTAAAGTCCCCGGGTAACTTTGTGATCACCCGTAAAGCCCTAAATTTCAACGTTGACGATTCTAACCCTCACACACGAATTTTATCATAACTTTCTCATACGGTAACGAAACTTGGTGAAATTTTTATGGTGCATTCTTGTAAGCATAATTAATCGTTACAAAGCTTCGGGCTTGTCAAAAGGTCACCCAGAGGTATAAGTTAAACATGTTGACACATTTAACCCCTGTAGTTTGTAATCTCTCACTTTCTTTCACAATTCTCATCGTATGATCCATGATCCATTCGTTTAAGGTTATAAACATCAGGTAGGGTTATTGTAAAGTCTAATTATTCCTTGTTGACATTTTGAACCCTTATATTTACACAGTTTCATTGTTTGTCAACTTTAGTCCTTCGAGAACATTCTTTCACACGTTCAAACCTATGACACGTGTCAACACATTATAGGACGCAAATTTTCGGGGTGTTACATCCTCACCCCCTTAAAAGAAATCTCGGCCTCGAGATTTGTTAGAATGCTGGAAGTACTCTTTGTCGCATAAGGGACTTAACTTTTATAGCATATCTGGAGTCTTTCCAAGCTCCCAAAGTGGCCCTTATATTAGGCGTATGTATCCTTTTTGGAGCTTCTTGACCTGTCGATCCTCAATCGATACAGGATGCTCATCACATCATAATTCTGCATATCATTATGTGATAGTGCTTCTTGACTTATTGTCGGAACACATCCTCCAATCACTAGTGTGCAATGTATTGCGAGCTCCGTCAATTCCTTAAGTAGGTTTTAGCTTACAAGCTACTTGATCTTGATACATTCGATTTCCTTCGAATGATTTACATTTATTCAGAGCTTATCTAGCCTGATAATTTCACAAATTTGATACACCCTTCCTGGGTGATATCTTTTGTTAAACCATATTCCTTAACAAGAACTTAGGAAGTTTGCTATTTTCATAACTCCTCGATTTCTTGCCATATACTGGCAACCTACAATCGATTATGGATTTGTATAATCTTATTTGTTGTCCCCCAGGCAACTTTCAAATCTTGATAATTGGACTTACCAATTCTCTATCTAACACTAGATATTTAACATTCCATCTATTCAAGGTCTCCAAAGGAGTAGCCTTAATACTTACATATCAATTGTTATAGTAAAGCTTATTTTTAAGGTGAGATTGTTATTCTAACCACTGCTTAACTAATTTTAAGGAATAGCTAATCCTTGTCGTGAGTCGAACAAATCGACAGTCCTGGGCAGCTGATGGCAAATCCTTAATCGTTGCCTAATTTGGGTTGCGGAAAAAATGCATAAGCAAGATGAACCGTCTTTCATATCTAACTATACCGAACTCTCTGGATATTGAGTTAGGCTATATGAATCTATATCTTAAAACTTATTTGACCAGGGTTTTCAATTCTGCCAAAATGGTACTAGCTGTCTTGGAGATCTCATAATAATGCAGCTCTAACTGGGATATATCCCTTAACTCTACCTGCCTCTCTGGGGTAAACAGGGTAATCTTAGAAGAAGATGATCAAGATATAAGGAGGTTACAGAGATTTTATAAATCTCAAGCTCCAATTCATCCATCTTTGCTTGTGTCCATTAAGTGACACTTTTACGTTACGAGTCCACGAATTTCTTGATCTGGAACATTTACTTGGATAATTCCATCCTGGATATCTCCTCTGAATACCATTAGTTGAATTTAGTACCATATGACCTCTCGGAATACCTTTGTGGTCCCATGCATTAAACCTCCATACTGATCAGGCATGGAAGCAATCTATGGAACTTATTAAGATACACCAATCTTCATATGACGCTTTTATCATACCACCTGGTATTCGGAATCGGTAGAGATTAAAGAGATATCAACTATATATGCTTTCGCACTTCCTTTTAGAGATGATACTTCAAAAAAAAAATTTATGCCTAAAGGTTTCTGACAAAAACAGAAGAAATGGTTCATATTATTTGCCTGAAGGTTCTACCTTACACTTAACATCTGGGGTTCTTGCAGGGAAAATTTCTAAAAGTTTGCTAAGTTTATGGTCTGGTGAGAGACTTAACAGCACCCGTAACCACATGTAATTTATAGCAATAAATTCACAATAAGGGTTTAACTGGTGAAATTCACAATATGAGCTGTCTCTAATTATTCAACAAGAGGGCTAAACTCCTCCACTATTAATCCTTCTAACTTAGCTGTAATATCTTAGATACCCTTAGGGCAGTCTCAACTTTGACTGGTTACTTCTTAATCATTATAACGTGGGTAGCTGAGGTAGATCCATAATGGATTCTTAATGAGTAGGTTTTCAAACCTTAATGTGCCCTCTTATTGCCAATGCTAACCACTAATAATTTTGTGCTTTAATAGGGTACTATCTCAGCTAATGAATTAAAATTTGCGACACACTGTCGACAGTCTAGAACTTTTATGGCGAGAGTCAGAAAATTCTTATTCCGTCTTTTCCCTTTTTCGCGAAACGGATACTAGGTTTTTTTTTTTTTTTTTTTTCTAATAAGGTCCTTAAAACTTGGACCATTCCACAATGTATAATATGATCTCTCTTGAGGATTTCCTTAATATCCTCACTAATTTAGGGTATTGTCATCAAATGACTGTGATGTATGCTTTACCAGGTTCTTTCCAGCATAACCGCTGATATACCTAATGGTTTCTACTTCATCCATCAATTTTCATGAAATCGATGGCCCCTTTTTTTATTATTGAAATCTCTTTCTGAGTTTTTCCATACTCGAAGTTTTGGTATAAAATACCGAATTCACCAAGTGCTTAGTCAACCTAAGAAGGATAAGTAGGTGATTGTAGTAAGAAGTAAGGAAGTTATTTTACATGTGCTTATATTAAATAAGAATGGAAATTTCACAAACTAGGCACCTAGCTCGGTTGGCTAGGCGCGCGAAAGGGTGCGGCCTAGACCCAGGTTCGATTCCGGGGACGGCCAATTCCACCATTTTTTTTGACGCGGGCCGCGTAAGGTATCACCCAGGGCTTACGCGGGCCGCATGGATCTTCTGATCCGAAGCACACCTTCAAAATGACAGTCTTGATAATTAACTACTTCTTATCACCCACAATATGGGCTTGGTCACAAGACGATAAATTCTTACCTATTACTATATAGAGTCCTCTTATTAACGAAACAAGGACAGCGGAGAAGGGTAATTCCTAATGGATATAAAACATCCATTTAATATTGCTGGAGCAGTCTCCGAGGTGTTATCGGTCAATTTTACTTTATACTTAACGCTTAGAGTTGTTAACAGGCAGATTTAATGATTTACAATATCTATTGTCTATGAGAGACTTATCTGAACATGAATCAATTAATACTCTAGCATAAGCGTTACTGGTAAAGAAAGTACCTGTGGTGACATTGTTATCCTGAACAATCTCCTGAGCATCTATTTGAGAGCTTCCAGCTTTGGTCTTCTTATCTTCCTCAAGCTTTTTAGCGTGTTTAGGGCAGTTGGTCTTAATGTGCCCTTTTCCATTGCAACCGTAGCAGGTTGCGTCTCCCAATCCCTTGCAACCCAAGGTCTTATGCTCCCTGGACTTGCAGATTCCACAGGGTAGAGGCGGAACTTCATATCTGCATTTCCCGAGGTGATATTTCCTACAGGTTTTGCATTTGGGCTTTTTACCAGTCCGTGGTTTGTCCTTCGAATCTTTCCCAGACTTCTTGGTTTTATTAGGGCAATTAGTTTTGATGTACCCTATTTCATTGCAACCGTTACAGGTTGCGTCCTCCATCTTCTTGCAGTCCAAGGTCTTATGCCCCTTGGACTTGCATATCCCACATGCAACAGTTCTCGACTGTGTATGCAAGTTCGATCCATACCTGCACTTCCCGAAGTGCTGTTTCTTGCAGGTTTTGCATTTGGGTTTTTCACCTGACTGCGGTTTGTCCTTTAAATACTTGCCATACTTAGCTGCTCCTTCCCTGGCAGCCTTAGGGCAATTAGTACTGATGTGGCCCTTTTCGCCGCAGCCATGACAGGTCGCATCTTCCACTTTCTTGCAATCCAAGGTCTTGTGACCCTTGGTTTTTCAAATTCCACATAAATTAGCACGTGGGTCGATGGTGCATTTTCCAGAATGTTGCTTCCTGCAGTTATTGCATTTGGGCTTTGCCCCCTTTGGCTTGGACGGGCTATGGTTTGAACCGATCTTACCCCTTTTTCGACCTTGAATTGGGGTATCATCGCCCTTCCGCTTGTGATCCCTCAGCACGCGATCCACAACGTTAATTATGGCCGTATTTAACATAGCCTGTAACTCGGTTCTTGTTAAGTTCAGTCTTACTTCATCATTCTGATTAACTGGATGATGGTGAGCTTCAGAGGAGTCAGCCATGGTGAAGCTTTGAAGGCTACTATCCAAGTAGAAACAATTCGTTTAATCATATAGTGAATTGTCGAATTTGATGAATAGATAGCCATGGCGCAATTAAACCATATAGGCCAATAGATAGAATTTAATTTATTTGATTATGTTTTGCCTAAGTTTAAATAAACCATCTTTGGCATTTAAGCGGAAAATAATCCTCCATATTTATTGGACAGGGGACATAAGTCACGACTGCCAATGTCATACTGACATCTTTTATATATATAGCACAAGGGCTTGTTCCAAAAGACTTATGATGGCTCGGAGGCCTTGTCACCAGGGAAATTTTAAAAACATAATCGATGATTCCTTTGGGTCGGAAAATTTCATAGTTCATTGTCTTGACAAGAAGTTATGAAATAAAACTATCTTTTTCATGTATTCATCTTTACTCGTATGTATACATCCCAAATGGATGTTTTGATGCGTACATCATTTTCGACGTTTACCAGCCATGATTCCTATTGATCATTTACGCTAAATAAGGGATTTGGAAAAATTCCTAATATAAGGATGACAAGTGTGATTTTTATAGCATCACGGTTGTCGGGAGTGTTAACACATTTTCAGATGTTAACAAGGATCTGAATCTCTTTTTAAACAGGTTTTACCATCTTAGCTAGGTCAAACCTTTTAAGATTCTCTTTTAATATCTATATTGGCAGGTAAGGAATGATATTTATTTTATCCAGGATTTTTATCATGAATCCTAATTTATAAGTTAGTAATAGCACAAATGGCCTAGTCGCGTAGACAAGTTTAATTTATAAGTCATGATTTCAGAGAATCAAGACACGAAGGTATACTGATAGCACAAATGGCCTAGTCACAAGGACAATTATAAATTATAAGCTATGATTTCAAAGAATCAAAGCATGAAGGGTTGAACCTAGTTCATTACCTTTATCTGACAGGGAGTCGTCGCTTCTACTGTCTTTTGGCTCATATGGAAATGAGCAGGGCCTGTAGGCGCTATATTACCACGTATGGTCAAAAGATGATCATCTCAAGTGATGATCTAAACCCATGATTCAGAGATCATTACATTGGGTTAGGAATCTTTTGAAGAATCCATTAATAAGAATGACGTGTGTGATTTTAATGAATCACATCTGTCAGGAGTGTTAACATATTTACAGATGTTAACAGGGATTCGAATCTTTTAAACAGGTCTTACCATCATGGCCCGACCTTAAAATGACCCGAAGGCTAGGTTTCACTCTTAAGATTTTTATTAATATTACGCAGAACAATCCTAAATTGAGGTGTTAAATATGGATCTGAATCTAATTATGGAACTACTATCTTTGCCCTGCCTCAATATATATTGCGTGGCTAGGTCTCGTCCTTGTTAGATTTTCCCATTTTATATAAAGGTAGATCTTATAAAAGGAATGTCTGAATGAAGATTTAAAGTTAATTATTCCACTACAAAATTAAAATACAGATGTGCCCTAGACGGGACTTAAAAGGAATAATGTTGTCCTCGAAGGAACTGAAAAGTAATTATGTCCTTAGAAGGACTATTAAGGAAACGATCTTAAGCAAAAGGAGTTTCTTCTTCATTTTATTTCTGACTGCTTTCTCCTTGGTTGCATGTTCCTAGCCGCTGGACGAAGGTCAGCAAATCATGGCTCCTGGTGTGGAGAATTATTATTACGGCTTCTTCGCTTGGCGACGTATCCAAAATATAAAAAATTTGGAAGCAGAAATTCCAGATAAGGATTGAGAATATTCCTATGTTAAGTCTAGACTCAGAAGGTCAAGGTATGTGCTAATGTGTCATTGAGATTAAACACAAAAAGATAGTGTTTAATTCACTCAATGTTGGCTCTGATACCAACCTGTCACACCCCAAATTTCCACGTATTACCGGTGGGCCCGGTAGGGGAGTAACGTGACGTGGTTGGCAACATCATAGTCAAACAACACAATATATATAAATGCACAGCGGAAGCAAAAGGATAAATATATTACAATCCGAAATAATGTAACATCAAAGTATTACAACGGAAGTAAAGGATCCACAGACGGATCATAAATAAAATAACATTGTTCAACAGACTTTAGGCATCTAAGCTTGCGAGACTCTTTATTTATGCTAGGAGTAGCCAGCCAATTCCGATTAGTACCTGCACTTAGCCTTTTTGGGAAAATACGTCAGTTTACACTGGTAAATACAATCAACCGACTCATTTTGAAAAGAGTTTAAGAAAATGGATTTAAGGCACAAGGCACAAATAATATTTTATAACTTGGGATAATTATGTAAATATATAAACTTGTAAACGAATTACATGTTCCTTATGCGTTCAGTAGCCCGATCCGTAGACCGGGTTAAAGATCAATGGACACACCACTTTATATAATGAGACACTGACAGGTGTACGCCTACACCTGAGTGCTAAGGTCGTGGCCATTTCGTAAAATGATGCCAGGGATATCCGGGACATGGTCATTAACCCCCCAAAGGCTTTAAGCAACAAAACATTTCAAAACGTAGCATATCAATGATTTAACCTCTATTCGATTAAAGATTCAATGCCGGACCAAGCGGTATTTTATATACCGTACCCCAAGCCCGTATAGGGAAAATAAGTTAAAAGTATTTACCTGAGCTAAATATAAATTCAATCCCAGCCGTATCAAATCAGCAAGTACAGATAGCTTTTACTGGGCTCCTAAATCTGGAACGAAGGTTTTTAATAACCTATTAGAATCCTAACGGGTCTTTAATTAAGCCTTGACTTAGACCGATTAGTTTTCAAGAAGAAGATACGGTTCAAACGCATGATAAAGCGAAGACCGGAAAAGAATGTGATTTAGACCCGACAAGTTCAGAGACTTGTATAATATGGGTATATTATACACATTCTGGAATTTGAGATAAAACCGATAAGGTTTGACCCGTTTCGGCTAATTTATGTAAACTAGTTACATAAACCGAACCGAACGCGTATGAAGCGTAACGGGTAACCATAAGAGTCCTAAACAGGTTTCCTAAGTTAACATGCCTTAAATAAGTTGTGACATCAGTAGGATATCACCCATGACGCCCCAAACGAGTTTATTCTCTTAATAAGCCCCGTAGGGGTATTTTGGTCATTTTAAAGATTATAAAAGGGTTTAATTAGACACCTGTGATCCGGGTCTGAGTTGATCAGTAAATTAGCTTATTTTAACAGGTTATAACCTTTGGTAATAAGTCTTATATACTAAAATAGTTTTAAACCCAAACTATGCGTTAAATACGCGTATAAAGTCGTTTTAAGCGATGTACGGGTTAAAATACGATTCTGAGTTTTCTGATCAAATAAACAGGCTCAAAATACTCCATTTATTATTTAAAATCAATAGCAATTGGATTGGCGTTAAAAGGATTTGTAAAACTCATTTTATGGCCGAAAAGGGTATTTTTGGTATTAAACGAATCAAGGCGATAAACCTAGCTTATGATCAGTTTAAAAATAATTAAAAATCTTTAAAAATCCCAAAATATTATATCACATCAGTGGGTAAAAGGTTTGATGTTAAAAATTGGGTTTAGATAGGCTTTACGCTAATGACGCCGTTTAATTACTTAAAAGCACTCAAATTACGTCATTAAGCATAACTCCTTATCTAGACCTCCAACTGATGTGAAATTTTAGGTACAAGTCTAAAAATCAGTAACTAAGATTATGGCACTTTCACATTTCCAAAAATCTTGTTTTATGGTCATAAGGGCATTACGGTCAATATTTAGGCGTTTAACGGAAACATCGGACGACTAGGGATTCGAGTGGTATAAACGCAGAGGCTTATACACACATGTAACTAGGTCCTAATGGAACTTTAAGGCATGTCTAAACCTATCAAAATCGGGTCAGAATCGAAGTCAAAGCAGAAAGTCAAACTACGCGACTTTCGGCTCCGAATCGGTTCAAAACAGAAAGTTGTCGAACCAAACAAGCTTAGACAAGTTTTTGTACTTATTTGCAGGTTATATGTATGTTAAAACAGATTACACGCCTTCTGGATCGTTAATTTTAGGTTTAATGATTCTGTTGACTTTTTCGGAATAAGTTTGACTCGACAAACGACATAGTTAGGATTAAAATCAGCGGGTGCCCTTTTAAGGTTTAATTGCCCATAATATTACCAACTTGTAACAACTTTCGTTTCGACAAAACTCTGGACCGTTTGTGATTTATCGTAAAGTCAAACCGTAGTTACGACGGTTTGATTTCTAGGCTATAAACTAAGCATAACTCAATTTAGAAGGGTTAGACATACTTACACGTGACTAATGAATGCTTAGGAAGGCTTGTGATCAGTTCTTGTGCTCCTCAAATGCTCAGAAGTGAATGTAAGTATGCAAGAACATCGAAGGCCTTATAACTAGTTTTTAATCACCATAGGAAGTTGACAACAAGGTCTACAAGTGACCACAACTGATCAACATCTGCTCCTAGTGTTTAGGGATGCCTAGTGGTCGATTATAAGTGAGAAAAACCGGTTTGATGGGTCACAATTGCACAAAACAGGCTGCTGTCTGTTTTTCCGTATCTGCAGGTCGTACGCGGCCCGCCTGAGATATAATCAATTCTTACGCGGGCCGCCTGGAGGCTGAAATCAGGTTTTTAACTTTTATAAATTGCACTTTTGGCCCCTAGTCCCCCGAAAGGTCGTTTTCTCACAATTTCTTGCATTTTAAGGCTTTGTAATTTTTATATAGGGGCTTTAAGATTTATACCCACTTTGTAAAGTCCCCGGGTAACTTTGTGATCACCCGTAAAGCCCTAAATTTCAACGTTGACGATTCTAACCCTCACACACGAATTTTATCATAACTTTCTCATACGGTAACGAAACTTGGTGAAATTTTTATGGTGCATTCTTGTAAGCATAATTAATCGTTACAAAGCTTCGGGCTTGTCAAAAGGTCACCCAGAGGTATAAGTTAAACATGTTGACACATTTAACCCCTGTAGTTTGTAATCTCTCACTTTCTTTCACAATTCTCATCGTATGATCCATGATCCATTCGTTTAAGGTTATAAACATCAGGTAGGGTTATTGTAAAGTCTAATTATTCCTTGTTGACGTTTTGAACCCTTATATTTACACAGTTTCATTGTTTGTCAACTTTAGTCCTTCGAGAACATTCTTTCACACGTTCAAACCTATGACACGTGTCAACACATTATAGGACGCAAATTTTCGGGGTGTTACATCCTCACCCCCTTAAAAGAAATCTCGGCCTCGAGATTTGTTAGAATGCTGGAAGTACTCTTTGTCGCATAAGGGACTTAACTTTTATAGCATATCTGGAGTCTTTCCAAGCTCCCAAAGTGGCCCTTATATTAGGCGTATGTATCCTTTTTGGAGCTTCTTGACCTGTCGATCCCCAATCGATACAGGATGCTCATCACATCATAATTCTGCATATCATTATGTGATAGTGCTTCTTGACTTATTGTCGGAACACATCCTCCAATCACTAGTGTGCAATGTATTGCGAGCTCCGTCAATTCCTTAAGTAGGTTTTAGCTTACAAGCTACTTGATCTTGATACATTCGATTTCCTTCGAATGATTTACATTTATTCAGAGCTTATCTAGCCTGATAATTTCACAAATTTGATACACCCTTCCTGGGTGATATCTTTTGTTAAACCATATTCCTTAACAAGAACTTAGGAAGTTTGCTATTTTCATAACTCCTCGATTTCTTGCCATATACTGGCAACCTACAATCGATTATGGATTTGTATAATCTTATTTGTTGTCCCCCAGGCAACTTTCAAATCTTGATAATTGGACTTACCAATTCTCTATCTAACACTAGATATTTAACATTCCATCTATTCAAGGTCTCCAAAGGAGTAGCCTTAATACTTACATATCAATTGTTATAGTAAAGCTTATTTTTAAGGTGAGATTGTTATTCTAACCACTGCTTAACTAATTTTAAGGAATAGCTAATCCTTGTCGTGAGTCGAACAAATCGACAGTCCTGGGCAGCTGATGGCAAATCCTTAATCGTTGCCTAATTTGGGTTGCGGAAAAAATGCATAAGCAAGATGAACCGTCTTTCATATCTAACTATACCGAACTCTCTGGATATTGAGTTAGGCTATATGAATCTATATCTTAAAACTTATTTGACCAGGGTTTTCAATTCTGCCAAAATGGTACTAGCTGTCTTGGAGATCTCATAATAATGCAGCTCTAACTGGGATATATCCCTTAACTCTACCTGCCTCTCTGGGGTAAACAGGGTAATCTTAGAAGAAGATGATCAAGATATAAGGAGGTTACAGAGATTTTATAAATCTCAAGCTCCAATTCATCCATCTTTGCTTGTGTCCATTAAGTGACACTTTTACGTTACGAGTCCACGAATTTCTTGATCTGGAACATTTACTTGGATAATTCCATCCTGGATATCTCCTCTGAATACCATTAGTTGAATTTAGTACCATATGACCTCTCGGAATACCTTTGTGGTCCCATGCATTAAACCTCCATACTGATCAGGCATGGAAGCAATCTATGGAACTTATTAAGATACACCAATCTTCATATGACGCTTTTATCATACCACCTGGTATTCGGAATCGGTAGAGATTAAAGAGATATCAACTATATATGCTTTCGCACTTCCTTTTAGAGATGATACTTCAAAAAAAAAATTTATGCCTAAAGGTTTCTGACAAAAACAGAAGAAATGGTTCATATTATTTGCCTGAAGGTTCTACCTTACACTTAACATCTGGGGTTCTTGCAGGGAAAATTTCTAAAAGTTTGCTAAGTTTATGGTCTGGTGAGAGACTTAACAGCACCCGTAACCACATGTAATTTATAGCAATAAATTCACAATAAGGGTTTAACTGGTGAAATTCACAATATGAGCTGTCTCTAATTATTCAACAGGAGGGCTAAACTCCTCCACTATTAATCCTTCTAACTTAGCTGTAATATCTTAGATACCCTTAGGGCAGTCTCAACTTTGACTGGTTACTTCTTAATCATTATAACGTGGGTAGCTGAGGTAGATCCATAATGGATTCTTAATGAGTAGGTTTTCAAACCTTAATGTGCCCTCTTATTGCCAATGCTAACCACTAATAATTTTGTGCTTTAATAGGGTACTATCTCAGCTAATGAATTAAAATTTGCGACACACTGTCGACAGTCTAGAACTTTTATGGCGAGAGTCAGAAAATTCTTATTCCGTCTTTTCCCTTTTTCGCGAAACGGATACTAGGTTTTTTTTTTTTTTTTTTTTTCTAATAAGGTCCTTAAAACTTGGACCATTCCACAATGTATAATATGATCTCTCTTGAGGATTTCCTTAATATCCTCACTAATTTAGGGTATTGTCATCAAATGACTGTGATGTATGCTTTACCAGGTTCTTTCCAGCATAACCGCTGATATACCTAATGGTTTCTACTTCATCCATCAATTTTCATGAAATCGATGGCCCCTTTTTTTATTATTGAAATCTCTTTCTGAGTTTTTCCATACTCGAAGTTTTGGTATAAAATACCGAATTCACCAAGTGCTTAGTCAACCTAAGAAGGATAAGTAGGTGATTGTAGTAAGAAGTAAGGAAGTTATTTTACATGTGCTTATATTAAATAAGAATGGAAATTTCACAAACTAGGCACCTAGCTCGGTTGGCTAGGCGCGCGAAAGGGTGCGGCCTAGACCCAGGTTCGATTCCGGGGACGGCCAATTCCACCATTTTTTTTGACGCGGGCCGCGTAAGGTATCACCCAGGGCTTACGCGGGCCGCATGGATCTTCTGATCCGAAGCACACCTTCAAAATGACAGTCTTGATAATTAACTACTTCTTATCACCCACAATATGGGCTTGGTCACAAGACGATAAATTCTTACCTATTACTATATAGAGTCCTCTTATTAACGAAACAAGGACAGCGGAGAAGGGTAATTCCTAATGGATATAAAACATCCATTTAATATTGCTGGAGCAGTCTCCGAGGTGTTATCGGTCAATTTTACTTTATACTTAACGCTTAGAGTTGTTAACAGGCAGATTTAATGATTTACAATATCTATTGTCTATGAGAGACTTATCTGAACATGAATCAATTAATACTCTAGCATAAGCGTTACTGGTAAAGAAAGTACCTGTGGTGACATTGTTATCCTGAACAATCTCCTGAGCATCTATTTGAGAGCTTCCAGCTTTGGTCTTCTTATCTTCCTCAAGCTTTTTAGCGTGTTTAGGGCAGTTGGTCTTAATGTGCCCTTTTCCATTGCAACCGTAGCAGGTTGCGTCTCCCAATCCCTTGCAACCCAAGGTCTTATGCTCCCTGGACTTGCAGATTCCACAGGGTAGAGGCGGAACTTCATATCTGCATTTCCCGAGGTGATATTTCCTACAGGTTTTGCATTTGGGCTTTTTACCAGTCCGTGGTTTGTCCTTCGAATCTTTCCCAGACTTCTTGGTTTTATTAGGGCAATTAGTTTTGATGTACCCTATTTCATTGCAACCGTTACAGGTTGCGTCCTCCATCTTCTTGCAGTCCAAGGTCTTATGCCCCTTGGACTTGCATATCCCACATGCAACAGTTCTCGACTGTGTATGCAAGTTCGATCCATACCTGCACTTCCCGAAGTGCTGTTTCTTGCAGGTTTTGCATTTGGGTTTTTCACCTGACTGCGGTTTGTCCTTTAAATACTTGCCATACTTAGCTGCTCCTTCCCTGGCAGCCTTAGGGCAATTAGTACTGATGTGGCCCTTTTCGCCGCAGCCATGACAGGTCGCATCTTCCACTTTCTTGCAATCCAAGGTCTTGTGACCCTTGGTTTTTCAAATTCCACATAAATTAGCACGTGGGTCGATGGTGCATTTTCCAGAATGTTGCTTCCTGCAGTTATTGCATTTGGGCTTTGCCCCCTTTGGCTTGGACGGGCTATGGTTTGAACCGATCTTACCCCTTTTTCGACCTTGAATTGGGGTATCATCGCCCTTCCGCTTGTGATCCCTCAGCACGCGATCCACAACGTTAATTATGGCCGTATTTAACATAGCCTGTAACTCGGTTCTTGTTAAGTTCAGTCTTACTTCATCATTCTGATTAACTGGATGATGGTGAGCTTCAGAGGAGTCAGCCATGGTGAAGCTTTGAAGGCTACTATCCAAGTAGAAACAATTCGTTTAATCATATAGTGAATTGTCGAATTTGATGAATAGATAGCCATGGCGCAATTAAACCATATAGGCCAATAGATAGAATTTAATTTATTTGATTATGTTTTGCCTAAGTTTAAATAAACCATCTTTGGCATTTAAGCGGAAAATAATCCTCCATATTTATTGGACAGGGGACATAAGTCACGACTGCCAATGTCATACTGACATCTTTTATATATATAGCACAAGGGCTTGTTCCAAAAGACTTATGATGGCTCGGAGGCCTTGTCACCAGGGAAATTTTAAAAACATAATCGATGATTCCTTTGGGTCGGAAAATTTCATAGTTCATTGTCTTGACAAGAAGTTATGAAATAAAACTATCTTTTTCATGTATTCATCTTTACTCGTATGTATACATCCCAAATGGATGTTTTGATGCGTACATCATTTTCGACGTTTACCAGCCATGATTCCTATTGATCATTTACGCTAAATAAGGGATTTGGAAAAATTCCTAATATAAGGATGACAAGTGTGATTTTTATAGCATCACGGTTGTCGGGAGTGTTAACACATTTTCAGATGTTAACAAGGATCTGAATCTCTTTTTAAACAGGTTTTACCATCTTAGCTAGGTCAAACCTTTTAAGATTCTCTTTTAATATCTATATTGGCAGGTAAGGAATGATATTTATTTTATCCAGGATTTTTATCATGAATCCTAATTTATAAGTTAGTAATAGCACAAATGGCCTAGTCGCGTAGACAAGTTTAATTTATAAGTCATGATTTCAGAGAATCAAGACACGAAGGTATACTGATAGCACAAATGGCCTAGTCACAAGGACAATTATAAATTATAAGCTATGATTTCAAAGAATCAAAGCATGAAGGGTTGAACCTAGTTCATTACCTTTATCTGACAGGGAGTCGTCGCTTCTACTGTCTTTTGGCTCATATGGAAATGAGCAGGGCCTGTAGGCGCTATATTACCACGTATGGTCAAAAGATGATCATCTCAAGTGATGATCTAAACCCATGATTCAGAGATCATTACATTGGGTTAGGAATCTTTTGAAGAATCCATTAATAAGAATGACGTGTGTGATTTTAATGAATCACATCTGTCAGGAGTGTTAACATATTTACAGATGTTAACAGGGATTCGAATCTTTTAAACAGGTCTTACCATCATGGCCCGACCTTAAAATGACCCGAAGGCTAGGTTTCACTCTTAAGATTTTTATTAATATTACGCAGAACAATCCTAAATTGAGGTGTTAAATATGGATCTGAATCTAATTATGGAACTACTATCTTTGCCCTGCCTCAATATATATTGCGTGGCTAGGTCTCGTCCTTGTTAGATTTTCCCATTTTATATAAAGGTAGATCTTATAAAAGGAATGTCTGAATGAAGATTTAAAGTTAATTATTCCACTACAAAATTAAAATACAGATGTGCCCTAGACGGGACTTAAAAGGAATAATGTTGTCCTCGAAGGAACTGAAAAGTAATTATGTCCTTAGAAGGACTATTAAGGAAACGATCTTAAGCAAAAGGAGTTTCTTCTTCATTTTATTTCTGACTGCTTTCTCCTTGGTTGCATGTTCCTAGCCGCTGGACGAAGGTCAGCAAATCATGGCTCCTGGTGTGGAGAATTATTATTACGGCTTCTTCGCTTGGCGACGTATCCAAAATATAAAAAATTTGGAAGCAGAAATTCCAGATAAGGATTGAGAATATTCCTATGTTAAGTCTAGACTCAGAAGGTCAAGGT
>JARYGA010055508.1:0-129912 GCA_030545235.1 Helianthus tuberosus | reverse complement strand
TAGAACGATATTTTGAAGTATGATGAACAAATAACAAGGGATAAGATAAGAAGGGATGAAACAAGAAAAGCGAGAAAACAATATTTGACTTACAGAATTGTTACATGTGGCATAGCAACTTAATTACTTATTAGGTATACAATATTTTTAGTGGTTGGCATGAACAATAATATTTATTTAATTTTAATTCCATCCTTTATACTATAAATAAATACACCTTTAACCTATTTTATTTTCATTTGATTTAACTTTCTCCCGTACCATGCATTCGTTAACTTTTTTTAACAAATATGAGTACACATTTGTGTTTAGTTTTTTTATAGACGTTCTGACACGTATTTTGTTAAGAACCTAGTTTTATTCAAAACGCGTTATGTTTTTATATGATAAGTTGTAGCGAGTGTCGGTGTCATGACGAACTGAACCGAAGCCAATATCAGTACCAGTATTGCTATTATCAGAACTGGTAACGGTACTTGTTTCTATGATTTTTTGTAAACCATGTGTCGGTATCCTTTAGGTAGTTTCACATTCCTTAACCGAAAAAGATAACCCCATTGGTGGTTGGGGACTAAATGATGTTTTTCGGAATTCTTTGACTAAACTCGTAGTTTCTGAAAAATAATGACATTTTCAAAATATTATTATTGGTAAACTATATGGATCATTCTTGTACTTAATTTTTTATAAATCTTAAGCGATGCGGACACTCGTAGGACCGCCACTTTCAGGTAAGCCGCATCTTAGTGGACCACGTACCCCAAAAGGACCGATTTCTCGCCATATCGCGTGAGTGAATTTGGTGAAATATTTCATTAGATAATGAGTAAATTGTAGTTTTACACCCTGAGGTTTGGGTGCGCTAACACTCTTACCCCATATTTTCAAAATTTTGTTGCCTTGCCCCGATCTATTCCTAATTGGATTGATGTTGGACCCTACTGTTAAATGACATCACATTTCTGCTAGTTGTGATGCGAAATGACATTTTTTACTCTTTCTTTTTACACCTTGTTCTTTGTAACAACAAAACATTTTACACCCTGCATAAATCTTAATCACCCTCATCGTTCCCCAAATCAAAAGCCTCCTCCCCCCTTCATTCCTGGCGATTCCATGCCACCATGGCTACGACGGCCAAGTTCGAATCTGACAACGACAAGGGATGAGACCAAGTTTCGACTTATGCTGTTTTTTGGATGGTCTCGTGGGTATAGCTGTGATGGTCGGAGTATGGGTGGAAACAATGGTACCTGGTAAAAAGTATGGGCAGCGACGACGGTCGAAAGTATGGGTGGCAACAACCATCAGAAGTATGGCGACGACCAAATCATCCTGTTGGCGTACGAATTTCAACAGTATTTAGATCACGTAAAATTCGAGCATGATTGGCTACTAACCAATCCATTCATAATACTACATCGAATCTAGCTAGATTCATTGGTAGCAGATTTTTCGTGAACTTATGTCCTAATAATTCTATTCACCATTCTTGAAGTATTTCATGGATATTGGTTGGATTTCTTTCCGCCATTTCTACCGTACAAGCTTGTCTAAGCTTAGTTAACGGTTGTTTAAGTATTTGACAGAATGCAGTGTTTATAAAACATTGATTTGCACTAGAGTTAAATAACACTTTAGCCTATTTGTCATGGGTAATGAACGCACCAGAGAAGAGGATTGACTTATTGTTGACTTTTAACACGCCGTGTTGCGCAACCTAATCATGTGTGCTCCCCGCGCGATGCTGGGAGCCTCTTTTCACATAGAATTTCGTCCTTCTGATGGATTTGAGCTGAAACTTGATATAAAAAAATCATTAAATCATACAAACTCATAACCCTACGTGTTAGGAAACTTTATTTGTAAGTATTGAAGAAAATCACAATCAACTGGATCTATGAAGAGATCAAAGTCCTGAAGGTCACAACAAGAAGAAGGAGATTAGATAGGACAACTGAAATGCACAGCATCTACTTCAAAGAATCAGAAGTTGATTGAAGAGCTGAATTGGATTATCAGAGAAGGTCACTTCTGATGGATCTGATGAAATATCATCAGTTTCTGACGACTCTGATCATCAAGATTTTCTGATGATTTGTTCACCAGAATTTCTGATGAAGTGGTTTATCAGAAATTCTAATGAATACCCCACTTGTCTGAAATCAGCTTTATCCTGCCACACTTACCGAAGCAATTTGACATTATTGGATATCATGATTAAAAAGGCAACTTGAATGTTGGATTCAATGAATATGTGAAATGGCTACTTTTTGCAGGACTTATTGCATGAATAAACTATTGTTTATTCATGCACCCAGCCTTCTATAAATAGAAGGCTCAACTAGCAGAAGACAATTGAGTCTGAAGCTTAGCATTCACACATACATCAAAACTCCATTGCCCTCTCACCCACAGAATTCAAGATTCATTTGTATTAGATAATAATCTTACAATCACCTTGTAAACCATTTTGTTTCAAAGTGATATAAACTTGATAATTCTGTAGGTCTTGTTTCTTGAAAGTCTGATTTCCATTTCCGCACATCTTTTTCACATCTACTGAAATCACTTGCCATATTACGTGAAAAGAAGTTGTTAAGGCCATACTGGGTCCAACAATTGGTATCAGAGCAGACTGAATAAATTATTTTCAAACGATCAATCGCTCATCTTCTTTTCTCTAAATATGGCCAGCTTTCAATCCTGGACTAATGCTTTTAACATTGGTTCTATGTCCAAACCTCCGACTCTGGTTAGAGAGGAATACCCCCAATGGAAAATCAGGATGGTCAATTTCCTTAATGGTCATGACCGAGCTCTGTTTCAATCCATTGAAAGGGGTCCACATATACTAATGACTGATATACCAGCTATTCCAGTAACTGACCAATCACCAGGTATCCCTGCCTCCCGTGCTCCCAAAAGTGAAATAAACTGGAGTGCAGAAGACAAGGAACTGGTGGCTGGGGATGAAAGGGCAAAGTCACTTTTAATAATGGCCATCCCCAATGACATATTTTCACAAGTTGATGCATGTGCATCAGCCAAGGAAATATGGGATCAGCTGGAAAATATTTGTGAAGGAGGAGAAAGGATGAGAAGAAACAAGAGAACAAACAATGTCTCGTCTTATGAAAGGTTTAAAAGTTTGCCAAATGAAAGATTAAATGATACATATCAAAGATTTACAAAACTTTTAAACGAGCTAAAGAAATTTGGAATAACAAAGTCAAATGATGATAGAAACATAAAATTTCTTGATGCTTTACCTAGAGAATGGAGAAGTCTAACCATGACTTTGTCCTCAACCTTAGAACTAGGAAACATGAGTCTCCATGACTTATACAACATCTTGGTCCCTAGAGAGGAAGAAATATTTGAAGAAACCATTCAAAGAGGGGGATCTTTAGCTCTTATCTCAAACTCACAAAGAACAATACCCACCAATGATCCACAACTATCAAGCAGCCAAAGTTTTGAAATTTATGATACTTCATCAGATTTTTCAGCTTTTGCTAAAGCAATAGCACTGCTCACCAAAACATTTGAGCAGAGGTTGAGGGGAGGAAGCCAAAGATACCAGAGAAGTGATAGAGGAAGGATGGATGGGAGATCTAAGGAAGAAGTTAGATCTAAGGATAAAGGGAAGGCTGAAGTTGTGTGTTACAAGTGCAAGCAGAGAGGTCACTATGCATCAGAATGCAAAACCAAAAAGCTCAAAGATGTTGCTTACTATGAGAAAAAACTTGAAGAAGCAAAGAAGTAGCAACAAGTCAGCTTAATTGCAGGAACAGATACATGGTTATCTGATGATTCTTCTGATGATGAAGAAGAAGAATTGGCAAATTTCTGCCTCATGGCACTGTCTGAAGGTCTACCAGAAACTTCAGAACAAAAGGTAAATTTAGACAATCTTGATCTTGAACACAAGCTAAACAAGCTCATGTCAGATTTTCTAAATCTGCAAGAAAAACATCAATCAGATATTAGAAAATCTGATGAGTTGCAAAGGACCTTGAATAAAATCATTCTTGAAAACCAACTACTTATAGAGGAAAGTTTAGATCAAAGAGCTAAAATTAAGTTTTATGAAAATGAAAGAAAAGATCTTTACAAGGAAATCAATGATAAAGAAATCAATGTAAGAGGTTTTCAACAAGCCAAGGAATTTATGAATTTCATTGAGTCCACACCCAAGAACAAAGGAGAGGGTTTAGGTTATATAAGATCAAATGGAAATAAACCCACTGTCTTTGTAAAAGCAACTCATCAGATTTCTGATAAATTATCATCAGAATCTGATTCTGAATCTTGCAAGACAACCTGTTCTGAATACTCTTTTGAAAAAACAAACTTCAAAACAAACATAAGTGAATGCAGTCAAGAATCTGTAAAGACTCCAGAAGCAGTTCACTCATCTTTTCAAAATTATCCACTCATTCCATCACAAGAGAAAATATTAGAAAATTCTGATAAATCTTGTATGTGTGTTGACATACTGAAGCTTGTTCAACACCATCTTCAAAAGAAAAATGCAAAATATGTTTATGGCTCAGCATATAACAGAATTTCTGATGCAAAACCAAGAAGAAAAAATAAACTGATTAAAATCCCATCAGAAACAGTACCCAAGCATGTCTGGGTACCAAAAACCCTCTAATAATTCCATTTCAGGACCATCATGTGCAGCAGATATGGTACTGCGACTCAGGAAGCTCCAAGCACATGACTGGGGACAGGAGCTTACTCAGCAACTTTGTTTCAAAGCTGGGTAGAATGGTAAATTTTGGAAATGGAGTAAATGGGAGGATCATGGGATATGGATGCATAAGGTATGGATGTTTGACCATAGAGAGAGTAGCCTATGTTGAAGGCTTAACAAATAATCTGCTATGTTATGGTCAGTTCTATGATAAAAATCACTAAGATAATTTTATCACCAGAAAAATGCTTGATAAATTACTTTAGTGATAATAAAAAAATCATATATCTGATAAATCACCAGAAAATCTGATACAACATCAGAACACCTGATAAATCATCAGAATTCTGGTGAATCATCAGAAAAATATGCTGTATAATCAGAATTATCATAGATCATTAAAACAAATTTCTGCATGTCATCATCTTTAATCATATATCTTGACAGCGTATTCATAAATTGTACATTGGCAATTTTTTTTTCTTTTCATTTAAAAAAAAAGGAAGCTTTTTGTTTCTTGTTAGTGCTGATAACGTCACTTAACAGAAAATTTCTAGGAACTCGTTAAAATGAAACTTTCTCTCTCCTTCGTTAATTACACCCCATCTTGTGTTAAGAAGGTTGAAGTGAAATATTGGTAGGCTATCATGATACATTACCAGAAATTGGCCGCCTAAAACATTTAAATTCAAGTGAAGTGGAGAAGAAGCTTATCTCTGTTATATTTTCTGTCCTCTGATAATCAATTAAATAAACAGAGATTGCGGTGAAGAAAATCTACAAGTGGGTAGATACTATTTATGGCAAATATTAAGTTTACTATAAATGTTCACCACTTTGAGCTGAAAACTGTCATCCTCACACACAAAAAAAGGGGCACTCTAAAATTTCTTCTTCACCTTCACCTCATACTCTCTCACACACACACACACAAAATGAATACCATCAAAGATGAATGATTCCCACTTGTTCTTTATCCATATCATAATCTTAGATTGAGGACCAATCTGGAAGGTCCTCAATGGGAAGGATGTCAAGTTGTGCTCAAAATGCTCATGAGTAGTAACTTGAACTATGCCCTCACTGCTCATATAACTGTTCATCCAGAGATTCTTCAAATCTTCTGAAAAAATGCAACATTATCTGAGTATGAGAACATAGAACAAATGGCCATCGAGAGTGAGGTGCTAAATCAAAAAAATCTGTTAAATGAAGCCACCATCAGGACAGCTCTTCAACTCGATGATAATAATGACGTCCTGACGTTCACAAGAGCTCAGAAGGATGATGTCTTGAGGCAAATGGGTTACCATACGCAAACCCAACAACGAGCAATCAACAAACATGGCTTTATCAAGCCATGGCAATATCTGGTCACACAGATGGGTGCATGATTTTCAAAGAAGGTCATCAATCATCATGAAGTATCTCTTAGATTGATGGAGCCTATACTGGCACTTGTACTCAAAGTACCTTACAACTTCTCTTATTATCTAATGAGAGATTTTGCAAGTAATATGTGGGTTGGCAAGCCGTTCTTGATGTATCCTCGTTTTCTGACAAAGATAAGCACGAGCCAGCTAGACTTTGCAGGCATTCCTGCAAGTTATCCAAGATCTGATATGAGACTTCAAGAAAACATGGGTCTCAGCGTGCTTGTACCCACCAACCAGAACTTTGGGTTGATAACTGGTCTGTTGTTGCTCCTGGAGATGGAACATGGTGAATTAATAGCCCAACCGAATTAATATATGTTACATGCGGTCTTCCTTATGCTGCGTAACACACACAAGATACAAACCCTAACACCCCTCTCTCGTCCCTTCTTGTACCGGCGACAACTCTTTATTCTGATTGAAGTTTTCTTTTGATCTCATCTCACACCCCGGTTAGTGAATCATCCTCCTTGTTATCATAGTTCTTCAGTTGCAGTTATTGTGTGAGTATGTGTTAAATAGGGTATACGTGATCCGTGAACTTAAATATGTAACATTATATTATGAACCCGCTGTCATGTTATGTATTGATATTACCGAACTCGTTGCTTGACATGTTTAGAATGAACCCGTAGGCTGTTATGTGCTGATATTAATAAACTCGTTGGTTGTTATGTATTGATCTTAGTTTGAATATATATCGTTTAATGTTTTCAAGATTGGTTTAGTCAATGGTTAGTAATGGTTAGTTAGTTTATATCATTAAAAGGATGGGTTGTTATGCATGAGTACTAAGTATTGGCATGGGGATATTGGTTGACTAAATTCCTATTTATATGATGATCGGGTAGTGAAGTTATGGGCTGTTAGAATTACTGAAATTGTGCGATTAGGGGTTCTATTGTTTGAATGCAATCTGTATCAAGGGGCAACAAAATTGTAAATTGGGTTGTGTTCCGTAAAGGGAGTCGCACACTCCCTTGGGCCGTTTTGCACTTGGGCCGTAGGCACAGTGGACTGATGTGTGTATATATATATATATACTAGCATAAGGTACTAGAGATTAATTGTGAAATAGGTAATTAAGTTGTTCGTTGAGTTATGAAACCATGAAATAGTGAATTGGTGATGCCAAAGGGAACAAGGAATGTGTGGGCCGAAGTGCTTTTTGCAAACTGGGCCGATCAATTGTATATGTGTGTATATGCAGTTTGTTGATTGAGAATCCATTTATGTTAGGTGCACATTATTATTTTGTGAATTGGTAATTTTAGAACATGAAACTGTGGGGTTTGGGAATGGGAGTAAATCCTTCAGTTGTGAATATGTGTTTGAGGGAAGAAATGTTTTAGTGGATATAAAGATATATTATTACGTGCGTGCTATTATATGACAGCTTGTTAACCTGGTTCACTTAAACCTTGAGTTGTTTGGAAACACTAGGACATTGCATGACTCTACATACGTGTACTTACGTTTACTATACATTAGGTCGCGTGTAACGGATTTAACATTTAAAGTGTAGAAGTACAATCCAAGCAAAACTAAGGTGAGTTCATTTCTCTTGAGCATGCGTCCCGGTGGGTGGGACAGTCAAATGGGTTTTCCTAAGAGGGATAAATCTTTTGGGTAAAACGGGAATGTTAGATAATACACTCTTCCTATCATTTTAAGTCCCATCTTATACTGAATAGTTACCTGAGAGGTAACGGGGTGTTAGTTGATAGCGTTATTAGGCTTGGCAACCTCACACCGTACCTGAGAGGACGGGCGTGAACTAATGACCTTAAATCATGACCATTGCTTATATAGGGGGCAGTGGGGACGGGCAAAACAATCTGGTAGCCATCTTGTACGGTACTTGAGTTATTATCAACATTATTATCTATGAACTGAACTAAACACTTGGTAACTAACGTTTTCACAAAACTATGAACTCGCCAGCTTTGTCTGATACACTTGTTGCATGCTCGCATGTCGTTAGATTTCTTGGATTTGGAACTTGCTGTCTGGAGTGGCTGGGGTGGTCATGGGTCGTACTGATTGGATACATGTGATGGAATTATTGATATTACACATTTTCTTTGAAACATTTAAACTATGATTTATTTATCGCTTCCGCTGAACTTTTTGGATTTTTATTAAACTTATTGTTGGTACATTTCATTAATAATTGGCAATTTCATTTGAAAACTTATTATGAATTCAAAGTGTATAAAATGAAAAAGGAATCGAGTATACTCACAGTTTTGCGTAGATTTCCACGAAACTAAGAGTTGATTAGATGAGGGTTGGTACACCGAGGTCACCCTGAAATGGGTAAACAAAGGTGTGAGTATTCTGATGTGATACGAGTTCGGATCAGACTTTAAAATACGAAAAAAGTACGAAATAAATCAAGTAACAGACCCTTCGTGCGAATGGGATCCCCTTCGTGCGAATGGCAGTCCATTCGTGCGGCTGGTCTTGTTTAAACGAGGGTTCGTGCGTAAAGCTCTGTTTGTAAACATAAAACAGTAATAGTAATTATTATATGAAATGAAAACAGTAAGTAAAAGAGCCAAAGAGTCAAGTAAGGACAACTCGGGTGTGCCGTCTCAACACAAAAGTTGTGAGCCAAGTGTTGGAGGCTGGACGGGGTTAACTTACTTTGTGACTAGCAAACTGTTTGGTGAACTGGTAAAAAGTACGGACAGCGACGACGGTCGAAAGTATGGGTGGCGATGACCGTCGGAAGTATGGCAACGACCAAATCATCCTGTTGGCGTATGAATTTTAACAGAATTTTGATCACATAAAATTCGAGCATGATTGGCTACTAACAAATCCATTCATTATACTACATCAAATCCAGCTAGATTCATTGGTAGCAGGTTTGCCGTGAACTTATGTCCTTATAATTCTATTCTCCCTTCTTGAAGTATTTCATCGATATCGGTGGGATTTCTTTCCGTTGTTTCTACCGTACAAGCTTGTCTAAGCTTAGTTAACGGTTGTTTAAGTATTTGACAGACTGCAGTGTTTATAAAACTTTGATTTGCACCATAGTCAAATAACACTTTAGCGTTTATGTCATGGACAAGGAACACACCAGAGGAGGGGATTGACTTGCTGTTGATTTTTAACACGTCGTATCACACGACCTAATCATGTGTGCTCCTTGCGCGACGCTGGGAGCCTATTTTCACATAGAATTTCATCCTTCTGATGGATTTGAGCTGAAACTTGATATAAAAACATCATTAATTCATACAAACTCATAACCCTACGAATTTAGCAAGCCTGGATGGATTTAAAGCTTAGAGAAGTCAGAATTTGATGGTTTTTGGAGCTAGGAATCATTTGGTAGAAGACCCAAGGCACGAGAATGAAGATTACCCGGGTTTCATCTTCCCGATCTCTGAGTTTCTACTTGTTTTATCTTCCAACTATGAATTCTTGTTTTGAACATGATACTTTGTTAAATTTTACCATGATTCTTGGCTAATTACTTTTAAACTACCTAGGTAGGATGAAAACATGATAAATTTTGGATTTATATTGGTTAATGACTTTGTTTATGGATAGTTAATAAAGTAAAGACTTGGTAATTTTGATTTGACGTATACGAGTACTTTTACTTTCTTGATTTCATGTTTATTATCTTCACATGCGCCTTGTTGAATGTCTTTCATATAATAGGTTCGTGTTAGATATTAATCACTTGTGCTTATGATTTTTATGGTTAATTGGCCAATACACCATAGGAGATATAATCGTGAATCAAGTAGGTCTAGATGTTTAACTAATCTTAAAATCCGTGAGGTGAGAAATTATCGGTTTGTCTAGGTTGTCAGATTGCTAAAGTTTGGATCTTTATGAAAAAACCACGTTGTTTCTGTCACACCCTCAAATTCCACCTGCGTGGTTTTACCACGAGGCGCGTGACAAACAAGGATCTAAGACACTAGCCATATAGAACGACCTCTATATGAGTAAAAATACGTTTTCAAACCAAAGTAAGTTGCGGAAGCGTAAAGTATATGTAATGTAAAGTAGTGCGTCAAAACAAATGCCCAAAAACCAACTCAAGTACATGTCTGAATGCAAACACCAAAAATAGTTTTAAATGCTATGTTGTGCTCCTAGTCGTGATTGAGTACCTTAGCGACCTAAGAAAGACATGCAAGAGCAAGTGTCAACACATAATGATGAGTGAGTATGTAAAATAATTCGTTGTTTCAGTTGTTTACAGTTTATAGTAGTGATTAGTAGTTTCTTATTTGTAGGTAGTTAAACTATACGTTATGTCACTAAGCGTAGAAACCGAAGCTGACTGTTTATGCATTGTTTACCTTTGATTACCAAGTCTATCACTGGTCATGGCGATATGATAGGAAAATTTAACACTCGTTCGACCATTACCAGTCGAGTTAGCACGACTAACTCGGGTGAGGCTTGTCGGGCCCAGTAGTACTACTCAAAATTACCTCACTATAATTCAATATTAACAGCCCGAGATGAAGGACTTCATGTGATAATGTGAACTTTTGTAACCACAACTAATATAACAAAAACTCTATGGCTAGTGACTGGTGTGTGTCGGGTGTATTATCTTTTTCTTTATATTTTAAGCCCTTTTTTAACACATTAGTCAAGTTTTAAATTTATAAAACACGATACTCTACTAACACTAAACACACACATGGGCAAGTGTACCCATCGTGAGCGTAGTATAGCGTTGGTAAGATACCGAGGTCGTCCAAGGACACAAGAGCTTTTAATACCGGTTTATCATCAACGTCTAATCAAATCAAAAGTTTTAGAAAAAGTTTTAAACATGAAAAATACAAACTAAAATGCTGAAAAATAAAAATAAAATAAAAGCAGATAGACAAGATGAATCACTTGGATCCAACTCGCCTTTAATGTAACCTTTGATGATTTCCTCACTTTTGCACTTTTTAAGAGATTATCTTAGTTATAGTAGTAGGCCCCTCTTTTAAAGGTGATGTTACCCTTAACCCAGTGGTTTGAGTCAGCAAGGATACAATCCTAAAGGGTCGGAATATTGGAAGATAATTAATTAAGTTATTAATGTGTAATGTGGTAGGCCCCTCTTTTGAAGGTGACGTTACCCTCGGCTAAGTGGTTTGAGTCAGCAGGGATACAATCCCAAGTAGCCGGGTTAATGTATTAATAGTAGTTTACATATGAGGGGATCAAGCTATTCGCACCCCCGCCATCCAATACCAGTGGGTATTGAAGGAGGTCCTAGTAAGCTTGACCCAGGTCCTTGTAGGATCTATACACTGAACAAGGCAAGAACCTTACCAAACCATTCCCTTAACCCTCAACCAGGTAGCCAACAGATCTCTATATAGACCGTAGAGATATGAATGGTGAAAATCTTTTATTTTATATAGACAGTAAAATAATGCCAAGACACCACGGACAAATGATAAGGAAGTTTCACCTTCAACATAAGAAACTAGTTATTAAAGTCATTAATACAAAACCAAATAAAAAGTGTGAAAAGATTAAAAATCAAAAGTATTACATTAAATGCTTGTCTTCACCAAGTGATGTAAGAGACTTAGGCAAACATGGCCTTTGATTGTCAAGAACTCTTACGATCAATCTTGGATCCTGAGACTATTACACACACTCTAAGATGGATGATGGTGGTGGATGTGGGTGTTGTGATGGTGGTGGAGTGTGGGTGAAGTGAGAGAGAGGTGGTTTGCCAAGGGATGCCTTTGAAGTGAACCAAGCAACCCTATTTATAGCCTGTACAAAATCCCGGACATGGCCCCGTGGCCATCCTTTTTCTCTTTCTTCATTAATTACAATTTGTCTGCATTAGCTCAACACACCCCCATGTCTGCTGGGCACGATCCCGTGTGCAGAAGCGTATCTGTACAATCAAAATTTGCAAGATTTTGCGAATCTTAGCATTGACCACGACCCGTGTTGAGCTGGGCACGCCCCCGTGCTGGGAATAGAAGCTCTTATAGCTTTGTCTTTTCTGCAGACACCTGGCCACGCCCCCGTGTCCGCTGGGCACGGGGCCATGGTCAGCCTTCTGATCTCTTGTTTTTGCTTGGGAAGATGTTGTCAAGGGTCGGGCATGCCACGTTTATTTCTTTTCTTTGTATTTATATTAGATTTGGCTGCATATTTGTTCCTTTTGTTCAATTAAGCTCATTTGATTCTGAAAATACAAAAGGAAGACAAAAACACACTTTTCCAACATTAGTACTAAAAAAAGGTTAGTTTTATGCCTCATTTGATGTAATTTATATGTTGCATTTTACACACATCAAATACCCCCACACTTGAATATTTGCTTGTGCTAAAGCAAAACTCTTTATTATGTGGCTTACACGCCCAAATGGAATGGGTAGAAGAGAAGTTTTGGGCTTGTCTTGAGTGTCGGGAATCCAAGATCTTTATTGGGTTTTATTTTTATGTTATTTACAATCCTATTCGTTATGATTTATTTAGAACATTTCATAAGAGAAATTACTTATTTGGGCATAACATGCCTCTTTAAAATTCCATTTATATACAAGTTCACATACCTCACGGGAGATCACTCATCACTCGGCCGAAGATGTAATTTTGTGAAACACTCAAGACCGGCATGGAACTTACTTCTACCATATGCTTGCCAAGTAATCAATCCTCCTCTTTTTTAACTATAAACCTTTGTAAATATCAAGAGGACTTGAGGAAGAGTTAGATTTGGGTTAAAGGTAGGTGGTTTTGGGTTAGTGGTTAGTAAAAAGGGCTAAAAGCGTAAAAAGTGTCGGTCGTCGTAAAACTTTTCGTTTTTGTGATTTTTATTCAAACTAAATACTTTCAAACAAAGTTTCTTTGAGGAACTTGTTTGTTTATTGCTAGACTTCATTTATTTATTTATTTATTTTTTATAAGGAATGTCACAAGAAAACCGAGCTTTGTACTAAAAAAAAGGGTTAAAATGAAAAAGGTTTTTGGTGGGTAAAGGGTGTTTGTTTTGTGGGTTTAGAAATTAAAAGGTTTATGCTCAAAGGGGTTAACTAGGGGGATTTTGGGTAGGTGAAAAAGAAAATGAAAAATAATGGTGTTGAAAAGAAAAATGGTTAGTCCTAATGCCTCCATCATTTACTTACTTGGGTTTAAGTTGGTAAGGATCGGGAATGCATTGTTGTGGCAAGTTCTAGAGTCGTAAGAAACCAAGCGGCTATTCACACAATAAACGAAAATGAGCATTTAGTTTAAAGATGTATGCTTCTATGCTCAATAAAGGCTCAAAACTCACTTTTTGTGGGAATGAGTTTATAATGTGATCAAGTATATATAATCAAATTTTAACTAGATTTGTCATGCCATTTCATAATTTTCTTATGTTGGTTCTTTTTATCACGACGCTATCGATAGTAAATTTGTAAAAATATAACATTTTTATAACTTGTTACTCCCAAATTAAACCAAGACAAGTAAAAAAAAATAAAAAGTTTTTGAAAAAATTTGGGGTGATTAGCGGTTCCAATAGAGTTTTGTGTAAGGCTTGTTATTAGGACTTGCAAAATTCAAGGTTTTAACATCCCCCCCCCCCCCACTTAAATTACACATTGTCCTCAATGTGTCCCAAAAATAAGTTTTTAGGTTGACTGAATGTGTAAAAAGGTGTTTAAAAACAAAATTTTATGTTACTGGGCGTCTGGACACGGGCCCGTGTTGGTCCGGGCATGACCCCGTGTTCAGATTGCCAGTATCATAATTAACAGAAGGCTGGGCACGGGGTCGTGTTCAGTGAGCACGGCCCGTGTCTAGTTACCTGAACTGGGCGTTTTCTGCAGATCTTTGGGCACGGGGGCGTGTTGGGGTGAGCACGGCCCCGTGCTAAACTTGCTGTAATGAAGAAAAATTGTCGGGAGGCTCTGTTTTCATGCATGGGGTGTGGGTTGAAGTTTCCCTTAGTAACCTCCATCATTTCGAGTGCATTCAACCATTACAACATCATCCAAACACCATTAAAAACCATCATTCATTAAAAATTAACAATTACAAAAGATCCTAGAAAATAAAAATAAAGATAGAAATGAAAAATTACAAGTTCCTAGGATAGATAGGTCAAGTAACGTAGGAAATCATTCTAAGGAGTTCTACTCTTATTGTAGAATAGTCAAAAACCCAGAAATAGCTTCCTGGTACTTAAGGGTGTTGTAGAACTCGAAATCGAGGGATGTCTCTTTAGATGTCGTTGAGCCATTCCTCTATCTCCCTAGGGAGGAAGAAGGCGGGTTCATTCTCCACAATGTCTTGAGGGGGTTCCGGGTGTATGACATACCATTCGGCCGGAATAATGACCTCCGGTACAACATTCCACGCCCTTTGTGCAATGATTGGCACCATAGGAGGAGAAGCAAAAATATTCAACCTTTGGTGCAAAAGGTTGACTTCTTGAAGGCACCCCTCTAACCCCACCGTCAAATGATTTATACGGTCAACCAAAGCTTCCTCTACTCCTGTCATTTCATCAATGGCTTCCCTTGTAACGCCTGCGTCCCTAGACTTTTAGCTTTTGTCAATTTTAGTCCCTAATATGTGATACTTGACACTTTTGATACTTGTGATGTTTGAATCTTGAAACTTGGTAAATCTAAATTCTATGAGGCTTGATTCTTAAAACTATGATTCTTGATGCTTAACTCTAGACACTTGATTCTTAATACTATGATTCTTGAGATTTATGCTATGATTCTATGATTCTTGATACTTGATACTTGGAAGCTATGATTCTTGATACTTGGAAACTATGATTCTTGATACTTGGAGTCTAGATTCTTGACTCTTTGGTGCTTGACTCTTGAGACTCGTAAAACTTGAGACTTGGTTGAACGAGAGATTGGAGTCTTGTCACTGGCGGAAACTATGAAACTTGGAAACTTTTGTGTTAAAAATGTAATCTAGTTGTGTGATACTATTACCCAATAATACGCAACACAACGCTTAATCTAACTCGCAAAACGAATCAGAGACGGTGAAACGGAAAGGATGGGATTGACTGAATGGAAATCCGATCGGATGACCATCTGATCGGATGACCAACCGATCAGATGGCAATCCGGTCGGATGACCAACCGATCGGATGGCCAACCGATCAAACCGCCATCCGGTCCGTGCACACCGCCTCTCTCTGACACTATAAATAAACTTGTCACATCATTCCAACTAATGTCACAGCCTCACTCAATCCAAACGCAAGCACTCGTCTTTTTCTTCCATTTCTTGGCGATTTCGGTACGTTTTACACTAGATTCTTGTACATCTTTGATCACTACACTATTCTCTACGAGATTCTCCTTTGAAATCTCACTTGTCACCTTGAAATCCCTAAAATTCGAGCTCTTGAGGGTGACGTCATCATGGTGGTTTGTACAAACTATGGTGTGATGTCATTCCTGCCAAGATCTAGCTCAGATCTAAGGAATTTCATATGTTTTACACTGATTCTTAACTAAATCTAGACATTTTCAGCTAAAACTTATGTTTTCCCTCATCTTTTATTAACTTTTCACTAAAAACGATGGAATCCGGATCTGAACGGACTAAAGACTTGATGATTAGTCTTGAGTCAGCTTGGAAGTGGATTGCTACCAGAAAGGATGACCGGAGTACGAATTCTGACATAAGCACTGTCGTGGACAGACACCTGAATGGGCTGGGTTGATTCCCATCCGATTAGAACGGTTGCACATTGACGTGGTTATCATTGTCTCAATACATACCATGACGTCACGTTGAACTCGAAACTTAGAAACTTTACAAGGTTAGGAATGGGATAAGGACAACTTAATCGAATGCCAATCCGATCGGATAGCCATCTGATCGAACTGCCATCTGATTGGGTGACACTTGCCACTTCACCTTAAACACTTTGGAACCTTAAATCTTTGGCCGTCGAATGGTAATCCGATCGGATAGCCATCCGATCGAACTGCCATCCGATCAAAGTGACAACGTGCCTTGGAATCTTTCAACACTTAGAAGCTTTTCAGAATCTTGAAACTTTGGAAACTACTATGATCGAATGGCAATCCGATCGAACTGTCGTCCGATCGGATAACCATCCGATCGAAGTGACCTAAATTGAACACTTGGTAACAATTTGGAATATTGACACTCGGATCGAATGACCACTTGATCGAATGGTCATCCGAACGGGTGACCATCCGATCAGATGGCAATCCATCCCTCATTCACAACAGTCACCTCAATCGAATGGCAATTCGATCGGATAGCCATCCGATCGAACAGGCATCCGATCCAGTGACTGATCCGACACTTTGCACAATCTCGTTGTTTTGTCTGACACTTATCTGCTGTAATCTAATCAGGCTAAACCTAAAGAGCTCCCTTTGATCCAATAACAGTAAATCTGTTAAGCAATCACTGTGAGTATACTCGATCCCTTTTTGTTTTAAACTTTGGGATGCAACATGTATTCTATTAAACTATGATACTTGAAACTTTTGGAATCTAAACTCTATCCTATGTGTATGTGAAACTTGTGATTCTTGATTCTTGATTCTTTATGCTATGTGGACGTTTAATCCAGAGTGTGTAGTTCTGCCTTAACAATAGTAGCGCTATAGGAGATGCACCTCCCCATTATTCTCGGGGGTATTGTTAGGAGAATTCTAGTTTTCCTTGATTCTTGGGAAAACACTAAAGCACCGGGACACTTAGGCTATCACTTGGACTGCGAACACTAGCATGGCTGAAACTATTTTGTTATCATTTACATTGTGGATATGAGTCTTTTGAATCTATTATGCTATGTGTAACGCCCTAAATCGTTTTAATCAAATTTAACGCAGCGGAAAATACATACTAAAAATTTCTTTTATGAAATTCTTTCTTTCACTTAAATACATTAATCCCTTTTCATAAATTAATTAAAAGCTATCATACGTATATCGAATTAGGTGACCACACACACGCCCACGTACAATCCATGTCTTGACTCGATCTTCAATCGCGTACACATCTTGAGCAATCATTCATAAACCTGTACAACCTGCAGTCACCACAACCAATTAGTTCATTAGCAACCAGTGACATAATATATATACTTTAAAAGGTACATCATCAAGCATCAACGTCTCTTATTCTCGTTCATATAAGTCCATTCTTCCATCCATTCGGACACTCTCGTCTGACCTCCATACTTAACGTTAACCTTCATTCTCCATTATTAGTTTACCTGCACTTCCATTTCAATTCTAACAGAAAACAATTAGCATCATTATACTTTCCTATCACATTCGACTCCTTTTTTTTCCGTAAACTTACCTATTTACTTCCATTGTTTAATGCTTTCTCACATGTATCACAATAATCATCATACTACAATATATTTTACATCTAAGTGTAAGTCCGGGATTTACTTACCTTATGCGTCCGTATTTGCATCCGCTTACTTGAGTCTTCTTGTCCCGTTAGCCTTCCACGCTCCCATCCATCTTGACATGATTCCTATACTTTCATGTCATTACATTTATATCCTTATTAGCATACATGATTATTCATATCAAGTTCATATCTCACATATGTATTTCATTAGCCGATTCAAACAAGCATATAACATACTCAACATCAACCTAACATAATCTTCACATGAACTATATCTAAAATACATTCCTCATGATTGTTTACTATCAATTTCATTAATACCACATTCTATACATGTTTACCCATTAATTGCATACAATTTCACATATCATTGTCATTTAGACATTTCATCAAACACTTGGTGTGCGTACTACTTCCTAAGCATAATGTACAAGTATTTCATGTGTTTCTTCCTAATTATCACCTTCATTTATCAACACAAGTAAATATCATACCAATTCCATACCATAATCACTCTATATACAAATACCCATCACATACTACACATATCCCTAATCAAGTTCATACCATTTCATGGATTAAACATAAACCCACTTAACTAAGTGTGGTAATTCATCCAAACACCTAAATTCTAGTAATTTACTCAGAGTCTTCGCTTAGGGTTTGTTCCTAAACGTGCATACATCACTAATTTGGGCATAACCTTCATGATTCATACATAATTCACCACTAGTGATGATCATCCAGATTTCTCAACTTCATTAAACATCAAAATTCGACATACCTTATGATCCTCTAGCTTGGGTGATCGTTAATTCATGTTCCTTTATGAGTTTGAGCCTCGATTCATCCTTAAATTTGGAGATTTATGAGGAACTAGGGTTTGGCTCTCTTGAGCCTCCCCTGATCACGCCCAGAACACACACACGATGTGTGTGTATGTGTGTGTATTGTTTTCTTTTAATAAAACAACTTTCAAGTTGTTCACTTTGGTCCCTCATGTTTCGTTTTAATTAATTAAGGCTACAACTCTTCGTTTAATACCAACGATACTAATATTCAACTAGGTTAATTATTCCTAGTTAATATTCATTTACGGGTTTACTTTTACCCCTATTGGTATTTTTACCCGTTCCTTTATATTAACCGGGTTTAGATTACCAAACCCATTTTTGGGGTGTTACACTATGTACTCAAACTTGTATACTCGCCGGTACATTTTTGTACTAACTCTATTTTAATACATGTTGCAGGCTGACAGGATGCTAGGATTCTTGAATCAAGCTAGGGTGAAACTTAGAAACTACATTTAGTTAAATCTAGAAACTTTTGGAACTATGTTGATGATTTGATGATGTGATTGTGGATTTATGCTAATTAGACAATTTCGCATGAAATCAATTTAATTACTATGGAAACAATTAGTGTTATGGAAACTGATGAGCAATCTGAAAGCTTAGTGCCGCACCCCGATGTTTCCGCCATCGGTTGGGGTGTGACATCCCTCAAGGCGTAAACGTAGTTGACTAGAGAGTCTTCCGCTGATGACCTTCTTCCTCGTCGGTCGTTCCTTGAGTGGGTTGAAGATGTTCCGCTATTTCTGCTCGACATTCTAAGAAAACAAGGCGAAAATTTTCAAATTAATGAAACAGTACTCCGGCCATGGCCACCTCTCTGCAGATTTTTGAAACAAGGAATCTTATAGTTTTTAATTATTTTTCTGACTTTTGAAGCATTTTTAAGCAGAAATAACTTAAAACAGTGTTGTAAAACTTATTTTTGATAAGATTCCTCGAATAAAAACCTAACAATTATAACAATAAAGCTTGAAATCATGGAGATTTCAAGTTTTAATGGATGTTTTGAGGAGAGAATGAAGAAGAAGGCAATAGACAAAAGTAGAAAATACAAGATGGTTGTTGAGAACCTTCTTTAGAATATACCTTGTAGGGTATATGTGAAGATCCCACCAGATCTTTGTCTTTGGAATGAGTCCAAGTGTGCAGGAATCTTGCTGCATTTATAGAAAACGACAGCACGCTGGACACGGCCCCGTGTGCAGACAAATTTCTGACACTTTTTGTCCGTATTCTGACTTAAAGTCAGACAAGAATCTTTAGGTGGACACGGGGGCGTGTTGACCTGGATACGGCCCCGTGGCCAGAGGTTTTTATGAAGTTTCGTCTATTTTTAAGGAATTTATCTGGATCGGGTGGTTCCTTACTGGACGGAACAACACCGAAGTGCCTGAGGTACCTTAATTGCCCTAGTTTTAGACAAAAACGCAAGAGGTTATCGGAAAGGGTGAATCCTAAGCTAAATACCAGTGGGCGAAACCAACCTTTATTTTCCTTATCCGGGCTCTCGTTAAAGAAGGTATATGTCGAATCGCTCAGGTCTATGTATGCATCGGTGGAGACCGATGGGGACTCCTTCACGACACAATCGACACAGGGACGACTATCGCTCAAGTCCTCACAAGAGTTAGAGGTGCTTTCGGGAGCAACTTTGTTGTCGTAATCCGAATGCGATCTCAATAATTCTCCTTGATCGTCGTCTTGATATGGATTAGTTATTTCCATCTTAAGTTCTCTTATCAATTGGAGAATTATTTCTTCCATTTGAAATAATTCTTTGAGAATCATCTCATCTAGAAGAGATGATTGAGAGCATTCGAGGGAGAGATAGGGATTGTTTTTACTTTCGCCCATCTTAAGGCTACAGGAAAACAGTGGGTCTATATAGTGGGGAATGTAATTTAAAAAATAACATTTCAAATCTTCATGAGATCCACCACATATTTGACACCACGCACCATAAGAGGAGCGAAAGTAAAAACGATCAGTATCGCCCATGTTTATGCCAGAAATTACCAACCGTCGGGATCTTACGGTTCTGTTTTCAGTAACTGAAACTTGGGCACGGGGGCGTGTTCAGTGGGCACGACCCCGTGTTCAGCTATTGTCTTACTTAAAACAGGATTGCCAGTACCAAAGATTGGGCACGAGAGCGTGTTCAGCGGGCACGACCCCGTGCTGAGCTCTGTAGAAGCTGAAAAATCTAGAAAAATCCTAAAAAAACAGAAAAATAAGAAAAACGATTAGGCAGTTGATTCCTAACTTTCTTAAAATCCTTGTGTCCCCGGCAACGGCGTCAAAAACTTGGTGTGTGTCGGGTGTATTATATTTTTCTTTATATTTTAAGCCCTTTTTACACATTAGTCAAGTTTTAAATTTATAAAACACGATATTCTACTAACACTAAACACACACATGGGCAAGTGCACCCATCGTGAGCGTAGTATAGCGTTGGTAAGATACCAAGGTCATCCAAGGACACAAGAGCTTTTAATACCGGTTTATCCTCAACGTCTAATCAAATCAAAAGTTTTAGAAAAAGTTTTAAACATGAAAAATAAAAACTAAAAGGCTGAAAAATAAAAATAAAAACAGATAGACAAGATGAATCACTTGGATCCGACTCGCCTTTAATGTAACCTTTGATGATTTCCGCACTTTTGCACTTTTTAAGAGATTATCTTAGTTATAGTAGTAGGCCCCTCTTTTGAAGGTGACGTTACCCTCAACCCAGTGGTTTGAGTTAGCAAGGATACAATCCCAAAGGGTCGGAATATTGGAAGATAATTAATTAAGTTATTAATGCATAATGTGGTAGGCCCATATTTTGAAGGTGACGTTACCCTCGGCTAATTGGTTTGAGTTAGCAGGGATACAATCCCAAGTAGCCGGGTTAATGTATTAATAGTAGTTTACATATGAGGGGATCAAGCTATTCGCACCACCGCCATCCAATACCAGTGGGTATTGAAGGAGGTCCTAGTAAGCTTGACCCAGGTCCCTGCAGAATCTATACACTGAACAAGGCAAGAATCTTACCAAACCATTCCCTTAACCCTCGACTAGGTAGCCAACATATCTCTATATAGACCGTAGAGATATGAATGGTGAAAATCTTTTATTTTATATAGACAGTAAAATAATGCCAAGACACCACAGACAAATGATAAGGAAGTTTCACCTTCAATATAAGAAACTAGTTATTAAAGTCATTAATACAAAACCAAATAAAAAGAAAAGATTTGTTAGGCCCTAAAGTGTGAGACTGACGCATCAAATTAACACAACGGGTTATGGTTACGAGCTGGGCCATACCGGGTTAGTTTATATTAGGTTGTGGACCTTTATAGGTCACTTGGGCTAAGCTTTAGGCCATGTGGGTCAAGCAGGCCCAAGGGGAGCCCATGTAGGGAAGTGGGCTTTAGTAGGTATATAAACAAGTTTCTAACTTGTTTTAAGGTTTGAACTTCTTAGAGCCTCAGAGTTTCAGAATTTCCTACAGAGAGTCAGAGAGAGGCGATTTGGTGGTGTAGGAACTTGTACCAGACGGTTTTGCTAGTTGATAGTAATAGAATCGTGTGCAAGTTTCAAAGTGATTCGGTATTGTGTTCTTCGTTTTTCAATTGCTTTTCGGTTTATCTTGAATCTCACCAAGTTTGGATTCCGCACAAACTTGGTGATTGTTTGATATCATTGAAAGATCCGTTTCACGGGACTTACAAGTGGTATCAGAGCCTTTAGAACCTATTTCTAGGCTCGGTTTGATATCAAATATTCAAGATTTGGAATTTTTATTCTTCGCGTTCTTCGTGTTCTTCGTAGTGTTCATCCGAAGTTTATTGAAAATTCCTTTATTTTGGTGATTTTGATCTTTTGAAAAGTGTTAACAGATTGTTCCAAAATTTTAAAATATACGAAATTATCCTTAAAAGATTTGATAAAATCAAAAATTGATTTGAAAATCCATATTTTTTTTGGAATACCAACTGTTTCCTAATATCTCTCTAGTTTAAAATTTGGAAAGGTTGTTTCCCACGGTTTCGAGTCCCATCATATCAGAGGTTTCGAGTCGCAATCAAAACCACGGTTTCGAGTTACCATATTTCGAGTCATCATCTTCATCCTTGCAGGTCTCGAGTCGCAACCAGCAACCGAGGACATAGCCTTCAACTGGTCTCGGCTCCTCAACATATTCACAGTCTCGACTCGCAACCTCCATTCAGCTTCTTCAAGGTCTCGAGTAGCAACCACCGTTTCGGCTCATCCTGTTTGGTTTCGACTCGCAACCATCTACGGTTTCGGCTCATTCTGCTTTGGTTTTGATTCGTCCTGCTTTGGTTTCGACTCATTTGACTCGCAACCACGGTTCCGAGTCCGAAGTTCCCGTGTCGCAACCAAGTTCTCGAGTCGCAACCATTGTTTCGACAACGGTCTCGAGTCATTCAATTTTGAGTCGCAACAAAAGGTCTCGACTTGTATGTTTTTGAGTCGCAACCTCCATCATCATCATCATCTGATCTCGAGTCGCATTTTTGAGTTCCGCAGTGTTGATAACAGCTGGTCTCAAATCACTAAAATCACAGTCTTGAGTTATCACCATCATTCTCGCAAACGTCGTTCCGACTCGCCACTTCCATCATCTCCTTTTAACTTCCGACGACCCGCCTTCATCACCATCCAGTTGCATCCATAACCACCTTACACAACCTGCTTCTTTACTCACTGTCATTTGTTGTCATCGATCTTCGTATCTGGTCCATCATCTTCAGTCATATCTACCACCACAAACTGCTCGTTCACTACCTGCCATCACCGTAACTCTTCACCATCTACGACCACTCTACATCGATCTTGTTCGACATCATCATCTGTCTCAACGTAGTGTCTAAAACGTTAATCAGTTTGGTGGCGTTCATTTTTGGTTCAGCAGGTTTAACGAAGAAGACGGTGTGGACTTTATGTTAGGTTATTTTTAATATAATAATAATAATTATAATAATCATAACTTCATCATTACATTATCATTAGGTGTCTTTAATAATAATAATAATAATTGTTTAATTAAAATAGTTTATATATTCTAATTTAAAAAAAAAGGGGTTTATATTATAAAAAAAAAAAAAAAAAAAATTGGTTTTTGTTTGTGATAACGGTTTTGACAGGTATTTGAGGTGTGGTTCCGAAAGCGGGTTCGTTCTTTCGCCTGCTAAGTGTTTGAGTTGGCGAGTACACGGGTTCTCGCTTTGAGCTTGTGTTGAGGAAATTAAAAAAAAAAAAAAAAAAGGGTCACATTTTTGGGAATCATATCTTAAAATGTCTTCTAAAAGAGAGATGCTTGAGCAGGAATTCGAAGGATTCAGTTACTCATACGGTGAATCTATAGAAGCACTTACAGATCGGTTTGCTGAACTGCTCTCTAAAATGGAGAAGGCAGAGATGGTGGTGTCTACTCACATGAGCAATAGAAAGCTTCTGGATGCTATAAAAGAGATTCCAGATCAGGCAAACTGTAGTTGGTTTACCAATGTTAATCAGATCAAAATTGTGTGTATCGGGACAACATACAGACATTCAAATAGAAATGAGCTAATTCCAAGTGACTTTCTTTCCTGGGGTCATGTACAATTTTAGTTCTAAACAGAAGGACAGCCATGATATCCCCGGATGATTCAACAATATAGAGACCCGAAACCTCAGATATTGGCTATCTATCAACACAAGATTTAAGACCATAAAATCATACACCGTTGGTATGTTACCCACATGGTACATAGTTCGTTATGTTTATATCACTTAGTATCTTTTATCATGTTGAGCGTCAAGCCTATCGACATATCGCAGTAGATCCTAGTCTTTTCAGCTATGGCACCTTACATGTGTTAGTCAAACCCTTTAACACGAACATTTATTTCACTTCCCATAACATGAAATCTTTCTTTTTGGCTTTTTCATTTTCTAATGTTTTTGTATTTTTCTCATTTTCTCCCCCTAAAACAATACATATTTACAGCAAACTCTTTTTGTATTTTCTGAGTTTTTTTTCCCCTAAACTCTATATCGATCTATATGTTCCTCTTTAGAGGAACATATAGATCGATATAGAGTTATACTATTTTGCGACACGGGTATAATAGTATAATATTACCTAAAGCATATCACGAAGTTGAAAAATTGAAAGTTGAGCGTTAAAGTTTAAGTGGACAAACATATTGGCAATCGCATAGACCAGTTTGATTATGCTCGTACTGAAAAGTGTTCTTTAGTCTGCCTGAGAACGAATTTTGATCCCATTGCAATTGTAATTGTATATTATGGTAGTTGTTTATATTTTGAGTTTTTATTTGTTTTTCTGACAATGAAAAGGTTCAGATCAAGCAACAAGAGTCGAAGCGAGCAGGTAAAGGACGCGGAAATAAGAAGCCTAAACATCAAAGACGATCAGGCTCTCCACAGTCCTCAACGGGCAGCAATCATCCGCAAAAGTCTCGTAATGAGAAAAATGCTTTCGTTAAGCCAGTCTGTAATGGCAAATGTGAGAAATATGCATTTAACTGTGCTAACAAAGCTTTCGAAAAGACTGGTGAGATTTCTGAACAAGACCTGCAGTCTAATCAAAACAAGAAGAATCAAAAGAAATCTCAACAACTTAAGGCCCCTGCAAACGATAAGTATAGACATCCAAATTCATCGTCGTCTGCAAGAAATGTGCAACAACATCAAGCACAGAAAGGACCGGTTTGTCCTTCAGGGTCTGCAAGAGCAAATCCAGCTGATCAGAATGCTTTCTACATGAAGAGACAAACATGCTTCAATTGCGGCATTGCTGGTCACATAGCTCGGAACTGCACACATCGTCCCTACGTACCATATTATATGCAAAATCGGAAGGTTACACCAAAGGATAACTACCATTCCAAGCCGATGAAGGTATCATCACCTAAGGCAATGAAGAATGTGAATCCCAAGGTTAAACCTTCTGATGGGGATTGGAACGCTGCCAAAAACAAACGCAAAGCTTTTCAGGAACAAAAATGTGCTTCTAAAACTAATAAGCCTGAATTAGCTAAAGTTGCTCAACCGAAGGCAACAAACATGTTTGTTAAACCGAAACAGATTTGGAAACCCAAATCCAAAGCAGCAACGTCTCCAATCCTTGAAACAAAAGGGGACTTGTGTTTAAAAGAAGTGTCTTATTTTGATGCTTCAGGAAATCCCAGGACCACGATGGCCTGGGTACCCATGTCTTACTAATCTCCTTAATTTTCAGGAACAACTAAGGAGGAGCTGTTGACAATCTCTGGAATGTTGATAGCGGTTGTTCCAGAGATAAAAACGGGTAACATTTCACTGTTGCAAAAAGTTCAAATTTTTTTTACAGATGATATGTTTCCTTTGGTGGAGATTAACGAAGTAAGAAATGATCAGCAAAAGGTACCGTTTAAATTCAGTACTTTGATTTGAATTTGATTAGTCTTCAATCTAATGACGGAACGGTTAAGCAAAAATATTTTTCTCTTTTTCTTAGTTTATAACTTTGTACATATTGTGTCCTTTCTCTAGTAAATGGTAAATTTGCGCAAAAATACAAGATTTATGCACAAATTTAGGGGGGGAGAGGAACATATAGATCGATATAGAGTTTAGGGGAAAAAAAACTCAGAAAATACAAAAAGAGTTTGCTGTAAATATGTATTGTTTTAGGGGGAGAAAATGAGAAAAATACAAAAACATTAGAAAATGAAAAAGCCAAAAAGAAAGATTTCATGTTATGGGAAGTGAAATAAATGTTCGTGTTAAAGGGTTTGACTAACACATGTAAGGTGCCATAGCTGAAAAGACTAGGATCTACTGCGATATGTCGATAGGCTTGACGCTCAACATGATAAAAGATACTAAGTGATATAAACATAACGAACTATGTACCATGTGGGTAACATACCAACGGTGTATGATTTTATGGTCTTAAATCTTGTGTTGATAGATAGCCAATATCTGAGGTTTCGGGTCTCTATATTGTTGAATCATCCGGGGATATCTTGGTTGTCCTTCTGTTTAGAACTAAAATTGTACATGACCCCAGGAAAGAAAGTCACTTGGAATTAGCTCATTTCTATTTGAATGTCTGTATGTTGTCCCGATACACACAATTTTGATCTGATTCTGAAATCTTCTCTGAAAAAGTCGTGTACCTCCTCTGCTGCATCCAGATATATGCTGACCTGGAGGTGCTAGGCAACGACAGCTTCTGCTGCATCCAGATACATGCTGACCTAGCTGTACGTTGTCGCGCTATAGATCTAATACACCCGAAAGAGGCCCTCAAGTGCCCAAAAGAAACCCAAGAAACCTATATCAAATTGAGAAAAACTCATTTGATCTGTATATTATACCATCTCTACTTAAGATCTATTCTGTTCTCTTCTCAACCTATTCCCAGTTAAGATTTCAGAAATCTAGATTGGACTTGTGAAATATGTGGTAGGGAAGATACTTGCATGATAGAGTGTGCTGTTTATATTTCCAGGATTTGATTAGTATTTATTTGGGTGTTCATTGTTAAGAAATCAAAACATGATAAAACATATTATATGCAGACATAGACACAGTCAGGATATCTTAAAGGATGACATCAGTATACTCACCCGCTACGATGAATCGTTGTGCTTACCTTGATCGCGGGGGTATGCCTTGGAATGGGACACACGGGTATAATAGTATAATATTACCTAAAGCATATCACGAAGTTGAAAAATTGAAAGTTGAGCGTTAAAGTTTAAGTGGACAAACATATTGGCAATCGCATAGACCAGTTTGATTATGCTCGTACTGAAAAGTGTTCTTTAGTCTGCCTGAGAACGAATTTTGATCCCATTGCAATTGTAATTGTATATTATGGTAGTTGTTTATATTTTGAGTTTTTATTTGTTTTTCTATAAAACCAAAAATCCAAAAATAGAGTGTTTATTTATTTTTCTTAAAATTAAAAATGTAACCGTTCTTGAAGATTTGACTGATCATCAAAAGTTAAAAGAATTTAAATTGTGAAATTTCATGTACCTAATGTTCATGTGGTACTCTCCCTGTTGCATAAGAAATGTTTGCTTATGAGTTTGTGAGCATGTGCAGAACTTGATTTCAATCAAGAACAGGGGTTGATGAAGACTGAGATGCTGTTAGTTGCTGAAGAAGCCTGAAGCAGCACAACAACAAGATGTACCTGAGTCAGAAGAACCGGATACGAAACGACGTCTGACAATGAAAGTGCATTTGAAGAAGTACCATGAACCTGCTTGAAAGAAAAAAAAAACTGAAGAAGAAAAGAGCTGTTGAGAATCCTCCTCTCACATTCTTTCTAACAAAGATGTTTCAAGCAAAGCTGATCGAGATCCTGATATGAAGCTAACCACAAGAGCTGAAGAAAAGAGACCCAGTGCTGAGAGTTCAGAAGTCAAGAACTTCCACAACATCTGCAGCATTATGACAACCATAGACTTAGTTGAAGACGTTGCTGAATTCATGGTATGAAGACAATTTGATGGCATCAGTCTAGGGGGAGATTGTTAGGCCCTAAAGTGTGAGACTGACGCATCAAATTAACACAACGGGTTATGGTTACGAGCTGGGCCATACCGGGTTAGTTTATATTAGGTTGTGGACCTTTATAGGTCACTTGGGCTAAGCTTTAGGCCATGTGGGCCAAGCAGGCCCAAGGGGAGCCCATGTAGGGAAGTGGGCTTTAGTAGGTATATAAACAAGTTTCTAACTTGTTTTAAGGTTTGAACTTCTTAGAGCCTCAGAGTTTCAGAATTTCCTACAGAGAGTCAGAGAGAGGCGATTTGGTGGTGTAGGAACTTGTACCAGACGGTTTTGCTAGTTGATAGTAATAGAATCGTGTGCAAGTTTCAAAGTGATTCGGTATTGTGTTCTTCGTTTTTCAATTGCTTTTCGGTTTATCTTGAATCTCACCAAGTTTGGATTCCGCACAAACTTGGTGATTGTTTGATATCATTGAAAGATCCGTTTCACGGGACTTACAAGATTAAAAATCAAAAGTATTACATTAAATGCTTGTCTTCACCAAGTGATGTAAGAGACTCAGTGTTGTAAAAGTCGCTAGGCGGTCTCTAGTCGGCCGACTGGGGAGTTGAGAGTAATCGGAGTACTCGGAGAGTACTCGGGGAGTACGCGGACATGGTAACTATAAAGAAAATTAGTTGTTATATATTATACATATGTAAAAATAAGCATAATTCATGTCAACTGAGTATAATTTAAAATGAAACATGTTTAAAGTTCAAATATTCTGAATACAAGTCCGAGTAGTCCGAGTACAAGGTCGAGTAGTCCGAGTACAAGGCCGAGTAGGCCGATTTTGATCGATTTTGACTAATTAAAAGTCAACAAACCACGTTGACCGCCTAGACCGACTAGGCCGACTCTTTCCGACTACGTCCGACTAGGCGCCGAGTTTGACCGAGGTCGACTAATTGAGTCCGCCTAGGAGGAAGTCGCCTCGGAGGGGTTCCGAGGACCGAGTACTCACCGAGTACTCGGCCTTGGAATCCGACTTTTACAACACTGAAGAGACTTAGGCAAACTTGGCCTTTGATTGTCAAGAACTCTTATGATCAATCTTGGATCCCGAGACTACTACGCACACTCTAAGATGGATGGTGGATGATGGTGGTGGATGTGGGTGTTGTGATGGTGGTGGAGTGTGGGTGAAGTGAGAGAGTGGTGGTTTGCCAAAAGATGCCTTTGAAGTGAACCAAGCACCCCTATTTATAGCGTGTACAGAAGCCCGGACACGGCCCCATGTCCGCTGGACACGGCCCCGTGGCCATCCTTTTTCTCTTTTTTCATTAATTACAATTTATCTGCATTAGCTCAACACGCCCCCGTGTCCAATGGGCACGGTCCCGTGTGCAGAAGGGTATCTGTACTATCAAGATTTGCAAGATTTTGTGAATCTTAGAGTTGACCACAACCCATGTTGAGTTGGGCATGCCCCCGTGCTGGGAATAGAAGCTTCTATAACTTTGTCCTTTCTGTAGACACCTGGCCACGCCACCATGTCCGCTGGGCACGGGGCCGTGGTTAGCCTTCTGATCTCTTGTTTTCTTGGGAAGATGTTGTCGATGGGTCGGGCATGCCACGTTTATTTCTTTTCTTTGTATTTATGTTAGATTTGGCTGCATATTTGTTCCTTTTGTTCAATTAAGCTCATTTGATCCTGAAAATACAAAAGGAAGACAAAAGCACACTTTTCCAACATCAGTACTAAAAAAGGGTTAGTTTTATGCCTCATTTGATGTAATTTATATGTTGCATTTTACATACATCAGTGACGTTGCTTTACCATAATGTAACCATAACGTAGCACATGATTTCTCCCCCGTGTTTTGTAACTGTGAACTCACATTAGTTTTGCTTGCTTAGAATTATGTGACTAAGAGTTGTTATAGATAACCACGTCCTGATATGTTTACATGTTGTTATTAGTTAAATGATTTGGACAACACATCGTGGTTTCACATATACTATTGTACCGACATTCTACAACAAGAATCATGGCAAACTCACGCATACACGTACCGCGTAGACACACATACATGCTAATCAGAATTTATTATTATTAGACACCCCAAGAACCCTTTATGTAATCCAATTAGATGCATACACAAACAATAACACAAAGTTTAGAACTTTCAGCTTTGCATCAGTTTTTAAGATCGTTTGAGGATTTTATAAATAATAGCAAACTATTAGAAAAATTACTAATAATTTATAAGACATGCAAACTAGTACACATTGACATATATATTTTTCTCATGGTTTAAAGTTCACAGAAAAATCACCAAAATTCATATAGCACATAAAGGTTAAATTCGTCACATTTTGTCGACAGTTTACGCTTTATTCTATATAAAAATCCTCATCGACTAGATTAACGAACTTCCAGTTGGAGGATTTTATCTCTCCTAATACTATCTACAGTAAAAATTTTGTACATTAACTCTGAATATTGAACACGTTATGACTCCCATAATGGAGTGCAATTTCTGTAGAAAAACGCAGCTTTGACCTTTGTCTTTATTTAAATCTTTTAACTGACCAAAACACGTCGGAAAAATACGAATCCAGTGGGATTTGAAAGCTATTTTCGTGAACTTCGTTTTAGACTCAAGAACCATTCGATTTCATTATGTCTTGACCAAGAAACAGCCGATACAAGTCGGCTAAAAAATCTGCGCAAAAGCTGAAATTCTTTTAGCTCTTATTAAAACATGTTCATGATCTTTTTAACGTGTTTTCGGGTATTCAAGTCAAGCACATAACATCATGGATAAGTTTTAACACATATATCTATCAAGATCATCCTATCATGCAAAACTCTAATCATGTTTATCAACAATTCAAACAAGTTCATGAAATCCAATTTCACCTAGAATCATAATTTCTCAATCTCTAATGTTCACTATAACACCAATGATCATGCAGACACACATAAGCTCATGTAATTAATCAGGAAACCTATTTATCAAATAACATAGGAAGGATAATAACCTAGAGAAAGGGCACAAGAGAGATAGAGATTGCTTGAGAAGTGAGAGAGCCGAGAGATGAAGAATCGATGATGATGATGTGTGTGTGTGTGTATTTGTGCGTTCGTAGGTGGGTGGGGGTGATTAGGTTTGGGATTTGTTATATTTATAATTTATTAAACAAAGTTACTCATGTAATCCCTCATGTTTCTACTAAGACCCTTCTAGTCCCTTAGGTTTACAAAACCTAAACTTGGGTAGAAAGTTATACATATAACTTTGCATGTTTAGGCCAAACAAGTCCCTCGTGTTTACAAGTTCTCAAGTCTTGAATAGGAAGTTAACCAAGTTAACTTTTAAGTGTATGTTGTTCTCATAATTTATATTAATCTCATAAGTTATAACTTGCATGTTTCATATAATTGCATATATAATATAATTGTGTTAATGAGTGTTCTATAAATAGTAACGATTTAACTAAGAAAGTTAATGGCATTAACCTGAAAGTACGAGATGTTACAATTTCCCTTTCAACTCTTGCTAATCGAGTCAAACCAAACTACCACATTTACCTTAGACTTTTATACCGTGAGGGCAATTATCACTTTAGGGTATTGATGCGCGTTTAAGTGTTGTATATATTAGGTGTATATTTTAAGCCCTTTTTAACACTTATTTTAGCCAAGTTTTAAATTTATAAAACACGATATTTCACTAACACTAAACACACATATGGGCAAGTGCACCCATCGTTGAGTGTAGTATAGCGTTGGTAAGATACCGAGGTCGTCCAAGGACACAAGAGCTTTTAGTACCGGTTTATCCTCAACGTCTAATCAAAATAAAAAGTTTAGAAAAATGTTTTAAACTAAGAAAAATAAAAACTAACTAAAATGCTGAAAAATAAAATAAAAACAGATAGACAAGATGAATCACTTGGCTCCGACTCGTATCTAGTATAACCTTTGATTATTTCCGCACTTTTGCACATAATTAAGAGATTATCTTAGTTATTGTAGTAGGCCCCTCTTTTGAAGGTGACGTTACCCTCACCCCAGTAGTTTGAGTCAGCAAGGATACAATCCTAAAAGGGTGGATTATTGGAAGATAATGAATTAAGTTATTAATGCAGTATTGTGGTAGGCCCCGCTTTTGGCGGTGACGTTACCCTCGGCTAAGTAGTGTGTGTCAGCAGGGATACAGTCCTAAATAGCCGGGTTATAGTATTAATAGTAGTTAACTTATGAGGGGGTCAAAGAGTTTGGACCCCCGCCATCCAATACCGTGAAGCATTGAAGGAGGTCCTACTAAATTTGACCCAGGTCCATTGCAGGACCTCTAAACGCTGAACAATGGCAAGACCTTTACCAAACCGTTCCCTTAACCCCCGACCAGGTAGCCAACATACCTCTATATAGACCGTGGAGATATGAATGGTGAAAATCTTTTATTTTATATAGACAGTAAAATAATGCCAAGACACCACGGACAAACGATAAGGAAAGACCACCTTCAACATAAGTAACTAGTTATTAAAGTCATTAATACAAAACCAAATAAAAAGTGCAAAAGATTAGAAATAAAAAGTATTATACTAGACACTTTGTCTTCACCAAGTGATGTAAGAGACTTAGGCAAACATGGCCTTGATTGTCAAGAACTCTTACGATCAATCTTGGATCCCGAGACGACTCACACACTCTACGATGGACAATGGATGATGGTGGTGGATGATGGTGTTGTGATGGTGGTGGGTGGTGGATGAAGTGTGAGAGAGGTGGTGTGCCAAGGGATGAGTTGAAATGAATCCAAGTACTCCTATTTATAGGCTGAACAGAGAGCTGGGCACGGCCCCGTGCCTGTCTGACACTCTCTCTCCTCATTAATTGTAATTCGCAATTACAATAAATGCGCCTGCTGTACTTTCGACACGCCCCCGTGTCCGCTGGGCACGGCCCGTGGTGGGCAATAGAAGCTTCTATAGGTTTGTCTTTTCTGCTGCTTCTTGGGCACGGCCCCGTGCTGGCTGAGCACGGGGCGTGTTCAGTCTTCTGACTTCTCTAATTTTCTTTGGAAGGTGCCGTTGAGGGGTCGGGCAGTCCACTAATGTTCCTTTTCTTGTATTTATGTTGGATTTAGCTGTCTTTTTGCTTTTTTTACGTTTTTGAGCTCAATTAATCCTGAAAATACAAAAGGAAGACAAAAACACTCTTTTTCCAATATTAGTACTTAAAAAGGGTTAGTTTTATGCCTTATTTGATGTAATTTATATGTTGCATTTTACACACATCAAATACCCCCACACTTGAACTTTTGCTTGTCCTCAAGCAAAACTCTTTAATATGTGGCTTACACTCCCAAATGGAATAGGTAGAAGAGAAGGTTTTGGGCTTGTCGTAGAGTGTCGGGATGTCCAAGATCTTTTTGGGTTTTATCTTTATTTATTTACAATCCTATTTGTAATGATTTATTTAGAACTTTTCATAGGAGAAATTACTTATTTGGGCATAACATGCCTTTTTAAAAATTTCATTTATATACAAGTTCACATACCTCACGGGAGAAATCACTCACACTCGGCCGAAGGTGTATTTTTAGTGAATCACTCGAGAGCGGCATGGAACTTATTCCTACCATAGGCTTGCCAAGCAATCAATCCTCCTCCTTTTTAACTTTTATACCTTTGTAAATATCAAGAGGACTTTGTGGGTTAAGGGTTAGGCTTGGGTTAAAGGTAGGTGGTTGGGTTAGTGGTTAGTAAAAAGGGCGAAAAGCGTAACAAGTGTCGGTTTTCGTAAGACTTTCTATATATTTTTTTTTTGTAACTTTTTATTTTGATGAAGCTTTTATTCAAACAAAGTTATTTTTGATGAACTTGTTTGTTTATTTTCTTTTTGCTTCATCATCAACACAATTTTTTTTTTTTTTTTTTTTTTTTTTACGAAAAACCGAACTTGTTACTAAAACAAAGGGTTAAAAATGAAAAAGGTTTTGGTGGGTAAAAGGGTTTTTGGTTTGGGTGATGAAATGAAAAGGTTTAGGCTCAAAGGGGTTAACTAGGGGGATTTTTGGGTAGGTGGTAAAAGAAAAAGAAAAATAATGGTGTAGAAATAAAAAGGGTTAGTCCTAATGCCTCCATCATTTACTTACTCGGGTTTAAGTTGATAAGGACCGGGAATATATCGTCATGGCAAGTTCTAGAGTTGTAAGAACCAAGCGGCTATTCACACAAGAAAACGAAAAATGAGCATTTAGTTTTAATGATATGTATTTATGCTCAATAAAGGCTCAAAACTCACTTTTTGTGGGAATGGGTTTTTATGTGATCAAGTATATATAATCAAATTTTAACTAAGTTTGCCATGCCTTTTCATAATTTTCTTATGTTGGTTCTTTTTATCACTACGCTATCGGTTGTAAATTTGTAAAAATATAACCTTTTTGAGAACTTGAATTTCCCGAATTAAACCTAGACAAGTAAGAAAAATGAAATTTTTGAAAAAAATTTGGGGTGATTAGCGGTTCCAATAGAGTTTTGTGTAAGGCTTGTGTTTAGGACTTGCAAAATTCAAGGTTTTAGCATCCCGTCCACACTTAAATTACACATTGTCCTCAATGTGTCCCAAAAATAAATTTTTAGGTTGATTAGATGTGTAAAATAGTGTTTAAAAAGCAAAAATTTGTGTTACTGGGCACTGAACACGGCCCCGTGTTATCCGGGCACGGCCCCGTGTTCAAGTGCCAGTAACAAAATTGAAATAAGAGAAGCAGAAGTCTGGACACGGGGGCGTGTTGGGTGAACACGGCCCGTGTCCAGGTACCTGAACTGGGCGTTTTTCTGCAGGTGGTTTAGCACGGGGCCGTGTTGGTTGGGCACGGCCCGTGTTGAACCTTCTGGACTGGAGAGAATTGTCGGGTTGCCTTGTTCTTGTGCATGAGTTCGTTTTTCTCGTTCCCCTTTTCATCCTTTACCACCATGAGTGTGTTTTATTCCTGAAAATTAAAACTAACTAGAAAACATAAAAATTAATCTAAATTAAACTAAGGATAGTTCCGTGGAATGCCTCCATGGTGCGCCACGTTTATAAGGGTCCTTGGCTAGACCCAAAGCCTGGTCATATGTTACCCAAGTGGGATGTATTGCATCCCATGTTACACCGTCGAAGAGCGTCATCCAAGCTTGAGTCTATGACCTTCATGTAGTTGACCGGATCTTCTTCCTCTACTCGCTTTCCACATTCAAATTTTACTTCCTCATCCCCAAACTTCAATGTTAGAGTTCCGTCATTCATATCCACCAATGCTTGGGCGGTGGCTAGAAATTGCCTCCCGAGGATGAGAGGGACATCGGTGTCTTCTTCCATGTCTAGGATGACAAAGTCGGTTGGAAAGACGAATTTGTCAACCTTGACTAGCAGATTTTCGGCGACACCTTGTGGGAATTTGACGGACCTGTCGGCGAGTTGTATGCTCATCTTTGTAGGGCTTGTTGTTCCTAGGCCGAGTCGCTTGAACATTGATGTGGGCATGAGGTTGATGCTAGCCCCAAGATCGGCTAAAGCATTTCGGACGGGGGACTTCCCAATCGAGCAAGGGATTGTGAAGCTCCCGGGGTCGATTTTCTTTTGTGGAAGTTTGTTGAGTACTAAAGCTGAGCATTCTTCGCCTAAGTTAACTAATTGCAATGATTCAACTTTCCTTTTGTGAGTGAGGAAATCCCTCATGAATTTTGCATATTTAGGCATTTGGGTTAGGACCTCAATAAAAGGAATATTAACATGCAATTGTTTTAGTAAACTTTCGAACTTTGCGAATTGCTCATCGGTCTTTTGACGATTTAACCTACCGGGGTACGGAATTGGAGGAGTCTTGGTGGGCTCTTGATTTGGTGTAGAAGCCTTTTCTGGCTCAGGAGAAGTCATAGGCTGGCTAGAATGGCTTCTTTCATTTGGCGGCAATGGAGCATCCTCGGGACCCACGGTTCGATTTCTTAATGTGATGAGATGTACTTGTGCCTTCGGGTTTGTTTCGGTATTACTAGGTAACGCGCCTTGTGGTCTCTCGGAGAAATTTTGAGCTAGTTGATTTAATTGTTTTTCAACGTTTTGAATGCTAGCTTGTTGATTTCTGAAATTCGATTCCAATTGTTGAAATCGATCCGAGTTTTTCTTTTCAGTGTCAGAGATGAGGCGAGATACAGTATCTTCAAGCCTTTCTCTTCCACCTTGTTGTTGAGAGAAATTTTGCGGTTGTTGAAAATTAGTTCGTTGGTTTTGTTGGTTACTACTATTGCCGGGATCTCTCCAACCAAGATTTGGGTGGTTACGCCATCCTTGGTTGTAGGTACCCGTTGGAGGACCCGACGGCCTAGGTCTGTTATCCATGTAGTTTATCGTTTCTGTTTGTTCATCTAATTCTTTCATACAACTCCAATTTTCATGTGACCCACCACACCCTTCACAAGCCATAACCGAGGCCGTTTTTGTCATTTCTAGCCTTTTTATTTTTGAAGAGAGGGCCTCGATTTGGGCTTGTAAAGAGGTGCTTTCATCAATCTTATGGGCGCCCGGGGCAATAGATTTATTACCTCGGGGAGTGTGCCATTGAAAATTGGTTTGAGCAATTTCCTCAATTTGGTTATATATTTCATTTGGGCGACGATTACCTAAGAGTCCCCCGGAGCTTGAGTCAAGTGTTTGTCTTGTGTGTGGCAACAACCCATTGTAGAAAGTGGATACTTGTTGCCACACCGCTAGACCATGATGAGGACACTTTCTTAAAAGCTCCTTGAACCTTTCCCAAGTTTCATATAAGGATTCCCCATCCTCTTGTGAGTATGTATTAATTTCAGTCATTAATTTAGCCGTTTTAGCAGGGGGAAATACTTATATAGAAACTTTTGAGCAAGTTCATCCCAAGTGTTTACCGATCCAACTGGGAGGGTGTTAAGCCAAGCCTTAGCTCGGTCTTTTAGTGAAAATGGAAACATCCTAAGGCGGATGGCGTCATTTGATGCTCCATTGATCCGAAAGGTATCACATATTTCTAAGAAGTTGGTAATATGTAGATGGGGATCCTCGTCCGCAAGCCCGTGGAAGGTTGCGGAGTTTTGGAGCATTTGTATCAAATGCGGCCGAAGTTCGAAGTTGTTGGCCTCGACATTCGGTGCATTGATAGCGGCGCCAAGATTGCCTACGGTAGGCCGTAGGTAATCCATGAGGGTACGTTGGTCCGCCATTGGAAGTGGGTCCCCCGAAGCTTTCTCTTGATTTTTAGCTTTAAGTCTTTTTCTGAGAAAGCGCTCGGGTTCTTCTAGGGGTTCTTTTATGTCTCTACTAGAACTGGAGCTCATGCACTACGTAGGAGGTTCAAATGTGGCGCCTGGGTTCCAAGTCCTAAAAACAGAAAAGAACGCTGGTCAGAATGTTCACCACGGCCCCGTGCTCAGTGAACACGGCCCGTGGTCAGAAGTACAGTAATTGTTTTATGTATCCCAGTTACTGGGAGTTGGACACGACCCCGTGTTGCACCGACACGGCCCCGTGTTCAGCTCTCTGTAACTCAGAAAATAAAAACTGCCAGTGATGATGCTGGGCACGGCCCGTGTCTGACCGAGCACGGCCCGTGCTGAGCTCTGCAGAAACTGAAAAACTAAGAAAATCCTAAAAAATAAAAAAGAAAAATAAAAGATGATTAGGCCGTTGATTCCTAACTTTCTTAAAATCCTTGTGTCCCCGGCAACGGCGCCAAAAACTTGATGCGCGTTTAAGTGTTGTATATATTAGGTGTATATTTTAAGCCCTTTTTAACACTTATTTTAGCCAAGTTTTAAATTTATAAAACACGATATTTCACTAACACTAAACACACATATGGGCAAGTGCACCCATCGTTGAGTGTAGTATAGCGTTGGTAAGATACCGAGGTCGTCCAAGGACACAAGAGCTTTTAGTACCGGTTTATCCTCAACGTCTAATCAAAATAAAAAGTTTAGAAAAATGTTTTAAACTAAGAAAAATAAAAACTAACTAAAATGCTGAAAAATAAAATAAAAACAGATAGACAAGATGAATCACTTGGCTCCGACTCGTATCTAGTATAACCTTTGATTATTTCCGCACTTTTGCACATAATTAAGAGATTATCTTAGTTATTGTAGTAGGCCCCTCTTTTGAAGGTGACGTTACCCTCACCCCAGTAGTTTGAGTCAGCAAGGATACAATCCTAAAAGGGTGGATTATTGGAAGATAATGAATTAAGTTATTAATGCAGTATTGTGGTAGGCCCCGCTTTTGGCGGTGACGTTACCCTCGGCTAAGTAGTCTGAGTCAGCAGGGATACAGTCCTAAATAGCCGGGTTATAGTATTAATAGTAGTTAACTTATGAGGGGGTCAAAGAGTTTGGACCCCCGCCATCCAATACCGTGAAGCATTGAAGGAGGTCCTACTAAATTTGACCCAGGTCCATTGCAGGACCTCTAAACGCTGAACAATGGCAAGACCTTTACCAAACCGTTCCCTTAACCCCCGACCAGGTAGCCAACATACCTCCATATAGACCGTGGAGATATGAATGGTGAAAATCTTTTATTTTATATAGACAGTAAAATAATGTCAAGACACCACGGACAAACGATAAGGAAAGATCACCTTCAACATAAGTAACTAGTTATTAAAGTCATTAATACAAAACCAAATAAAAAGTGCAAAAGATTAGAAATAAAAAGTATTATACTAGACACTTTGTCTTCACCAAGTGATGTAAGAGACTTAGGCAAACATGGCCTTGATTGTCAAGAACTCTTACGATCAATCTTGGATCCCGAGACGACTCACACACTCTACGATGGACAATGGATGATGGTGTTGTGATGGTGGTGGGTGGTGGATGAAGTGTGAGAGAGGTGGTGTGCCAAGGGATGAGTTGAAATGAATCCAAGCACTCCTATTTATAGGTTGAACAGATAGCTAGGCACGGCCCCGTGTCCGCTGGGCACGGCCCCGTGCCTGTCTGACACTCTCTCTCCTCATTAATTGTAATTCGCAATTACAATAAATGCGCCTGCTGTACTTTCGACACGCCCCCGTGTCCGCTGGGCACGACCCGTGGTGGGCAATAGAAGCTTCTATAGGTTTGTCTTTTCTGCTTCTTCTTGGGCACGGCCCCGTGCTGGCTGAGCACGGGGCGTCTTCAGTCTTCTGACTTCTCTAATTTGCTTTGGAAGGTGCCGTTGAGGGGTCGGGCAGTCCACTAATGTTCCTTTTCTTGTATTTATGTTGGATTTAGCTGTCTTTTTGCTTCTTTTGCGTTTTTGAGCTCAATTAATCCTGAAAATACAAAAGGAAGACAAAAACACTCTTTTTCCAATATTAGTACTTAAAAAGGGTTAGTTTTATGCCTTATTTGATGTAATTTATATGTTGCATTTTACACACATCAGGTACTTTATTAACACAATTGGAAAGTTGTGAGGAATTCCATAATAATCGGTAATATAACAGCTTATTAGGTCTCCATAGGTGTCTTCTCGAGAAGGGTCGAGGGTCCTGTTCGGTTACACCGTAAGTTTAGTATCTCAAGATCCCGGTTCCATAACATAGTCATACCAATAGAAACCCGATCCAAGTTGTGTAGGATTCCAACCTAGGTAGTCATTTCATCATCATCTGAGTAAAATCCAAAGTCCAATTTGCATCTTAGTTCGTTCATTTTAGTTAGTATTTAATTAATTGCAATTTTAGGATATAAGAAACCCCTTCTCAAAATATAAAAACAGTTAGTCGTGTCAGTCAATAGGTCTAGTGAGTCTAGTTTACATAATCAAAAGAGTCTTGTGGGTTCGATTTCTGGACTTACTTAAGCTTTACTATAGTCGATCGATTCACTTACCGGTTGGCAGCTTAGTCGAGTTTTAAAGAGTCTAGAGTATAACTTAGTGTCTAGATTATATTAATTTAGTTAATAATTAATAAAGGGGAATTGGCCTGTAATAATCCCACCTAGACCATATTGGCCATTAATAATCCCACCTCAGAATATTCCCCCCACCAGTCCCACCTTTCACCTATTTTTCCTACAATGGTCCCCAGTTAAAAAAACTTAACGGAGTTAAGCTTTTTTCCAAATTACAAACAGATTTTTTAGGGCTTTTGATCAGAACGATGATACGAGTCCATTGATGTAAAACTTACTTCGAAATGGTGCTCCAAGTGACTTGATTTTGGTTAATTGGAAATTTAAACACCCGAATTGAAGCGCCGTTTTCATCGTTTGGAGCACCGTTTCAAGGCAAGTTTTACATCAATGGACTTGTATCGTCGTTTTCATCAAAATCCCTTAAAAATTTGTTTGTAATTTGGAAAAAAGCTTAACTCCGTTAAGTTTTTTTAACGGGGGACCATTGTAGGAAAAATAGGTGAAAGGTGGGACTGGTGGGGGGAATATTCTGAGGTGGGATTATTAATGGCCAATAAGGTCTAGGTGGTATTATTACAGGCCAATTTCCCATTAATAAACTTGTGCATCCCACAAAATCAGGTATTTTTCCTTGTTCGGTTTCCTTATATTATATATATATTTTTAAATATACTTAACACATGTGTCGCGTATAACTAGTAGTATATAAAGTGTGTATATATTTATTTTGACGTCACTGACTCGCGAAATGAAACCCGAAACACACACACCCTATATTGGGTCGGCCCAACCTCATTACACTTGCAACCCAACTCGATTAAACCCGCGTGAAGCCTAGCCTTGAACCCAAAACCCTCGAGCCTACTCCGCCCCTTGCACTCTTCGACCCAATCCCTTATAGCCCATAAAGGGTGATATGCATATTATATATAACTGCATGCACAGAAACAAGTTAAAAAAAAACCCTAGATCACAACCTCCTTCCACCGTCGCCTCTCTCACTCTTGGCACTCTCTCTCCTCTCGATTTTCGACCGGCGATCACCAAGGGGTCTATAGGTAATCCCTTTCATGTCCTTTAATGTGTTATATACTTGTGTAGTGATGGTGCTTTGTGCCAAGAATCATGGAAGCCGGTTTAAGTAGGATTAGGGCGATCGACTTTAGGTGTAAATTTATGAGAGGTTATCCTTGTTATGTGTATATGTGCTACATGTCTCGTTTTGAGTAGATATATGTGTGTATATATATATATATATATATATATAGGGTGGGAGTTGGCTACAAAGTCCATTTTTCCTACAAAGTGTACAGAGTCATAAAAAACCATAATGTCATCCATAAAACACACTCAAAACCCACAACAAACAAAGTGAAGATTACTAACACGCCATATGTGTGAGTTTTGTGTTGTGTTTTGGATGATAAGGCTTTGATTATCGAATGACTAAAATTAGTGTGTTTTATGTTGATTATCATGTTGTGTTTTATATTGATAGTTCTACGATGGTGTGTTTGAAGTTTTTATGGACTATTAAGGTTTGGATATTGTGTTTTAGTGATCTTCAGTCTGTTATTTGTGAGTTTAGAGTGTGTTTTATGGTTGAAATTGTGGTGTTTTATGACTTTGTACACTTTGTAGGAAAAATAGACTTTGTAGCCGAACCCCACCCTATATATATATATATATATATATAATAGATGGCATGATTATGGTGTGATGATATTAATAGTATTTTGATGGGTTCATGTTCATAACAATAGATGAATGCTTAAAGTTGTGGCTATAAAAGTTACCAAATAAGAAACGGAGTTTATATTTTCAATAATTAGGGTTTATCCCTACAAATGTATTGTCAAATGAAACTTGGGTTTTATCCCATTTATTATTATAAAAGTTTGGTATTTAACTCTGATAAAAATATTTCCTAACTACGGTCCTGATGTATGAATTCCGCTGCCATATTGATAAACACCGATACCATCTGACTGGTTCGCGGCACCCGCTCCCGGGGTAGGGGTCGGGGGTTGCGACAAATAGCATGTCTATGATAGATGTATAGTGTTATATATTGTTATATAGTGTTACATAGTGTTATATGGTGTTACATAGTGTTATACTATGTTATATGGTGTCATATGGTGTTATATAGTGTTATATGATGGATGTATAGTGTTATATATTTCTTGTAGCAGTTACATATTTCTGGATTTTTTAGAATGTCCGAATTTTAAAATAAGTTTAAAATTGAATCGCTAGAATTTAGGAGTAAATCACTAGAATTTAGGAGAGGTTACCTAATTTGAAACATATACAAAGACACTATTACCCCTACAATTTTCAAATCAGTCCAGATAATTAAAACACAATTTATAATTTGGTCCCTATTGATCTCAACCATTAGATCAAAGATCTAATGGTTTAAAACACTTCTCATACTTTTGAATTAATGTACACTATCCCTACCCTATATGTATATATAATATTATTGTAAGAGTATATTGTTAAACTTACATGGATCATTAATTTGTAGTCTTTCTTTTTAATAGTTAAGTACATTAATTTTATAACTTATTTTCAAATTCAAAATATATATTTTTTCAAAAAAAAAAAAAGTGTAGGATAAATTACGAGGTGTGTAAGATAAATTTTAATAGTGTATGATAAATTTCAATATGTGTAATACAAATTTCGAAATGTGTAGGATAAATTTTGATGTGTATAGGCAGAAAATTTTAGTGTGAATGTTAATAATCTTTATGACTAATTAACTAGTGAAAAATATAATCAATAAAATAAAAGAAAAACTATTTAATGTTTTATAATTTTATTATTTGTTCTTTTTCTTTTCAATTATTTTTTTTCTTAAATGATTCTCCCATATATATAAAAATTTAACAACATTATTTACGAAAAATATTTAACATTGATAAAATGCCTTTTTAATGTTAAAAAGCAAATTATTAACAAACTATAAATTAGAAATATATATGGGCATATATGTATTGTACTTAAAGCTTTGGGAGTTTTTCAAAATAAAAGTTGATATTACACATTTAACCCAAATCTATTTGATCTTTTACTTTTAACTCAAAATTTTTCATCTATCGCAATTTAACCTAACAACTTTTTTATTTTCAACCAGGGCCGGACCTACACTCATGCTTGGGTGGGAGGCCGCCCCCCTTGAAAAACTAAGTTTTAGTGTTATACAGGCGATAAAATTCCAAGCGCACCCCATAAAATTTTGCAATCGCACCCCTTGAACTTTAAGCTCCATGATAAAGAAGAGGTGAAAAAAAGAAAGAAATGAAAAGGCAGTTGCCGGAAAACTTGTTTCTTGCAAAAGGGACTATAATATGGAGAAGATGGTGATTTTAAATTAATTCTTTAATTTATTTGTGAGGCAGGTAGCTAAAGAACTTTTTTGCAATGTGTCAATAATAGTACTACAATTTTGTTTTATTGTTTTTTATATTAAGCATCATTTTTATTGTTTTTTTATGTTAACCATTTGACATTTGACTGATATATTAAGTAATGATATGCTCAATGCACCATGCTTCAAAGCAAAAATGTTTCACACGCTAATTTTCAAGTTAATAAATTCCATATTATAATACATAGAAAATTTAACTAAGTGAAGAAATTATCTTTTATGTATATTTTTCTTAGCGACAAAACTCATATTAAAATAACGGTCTAGTAAGAAGCCAGATTGAACGAGTCACGATTATAAACTGATTCAAGAAAACGGCCCTCAAACGGATTTGCAATTACAAATTTTTAATGACAATATTTTTCTTCTGTTATTATATCTTATATTTTTTATGTTACATATCACAATGACAATGTTTCTTTATTAGTGTATTGTATAGTTTTTTTATGGAGTAGTTAATGTGGATTAAACGTTTTGAACATTGAATATTTTAATACATATGAGTTACTGATTGACTCTAATTACCAATATGCTTATGTGAAATCCATGTTAATAACAATCATGGTAAGAATTTTTGCTTTCGACTTGACCCGACCCGAATTGAACTGGAAAAAAAATATTATATAGCTAGCAACAGACAAATGACCAAAAGAAAATTTCCGTCCCCCATGAAAATTTTTTCTGGGTCGGCCACTGTGAAGAGGCTAAACTTTTAACTGAAGTGACTAGGTTCAGATGTAGAGTCTGAGCCTAGGTGCTTCAGTTAAAAGCTTAGTCTCTTTTGTTTTTGGCTTATCCTCTTGGTTGTAGAGTCTAAATTTCAGACGTATGAACAGGTAAAGAGTCTATATATACTTTTAAACACGTGGCTACTTCCTATTGATATTAGGGTGTGACAACCATGATTTAAGAGTATTTTTTAGACGATTCGAACACGTGTCAGGTTTTAAACTCAATGAATTTTCGTGTATTCCCTAACCTTAGCTGCTTTACATGTTTATTTTGGTAAAAAATGGTTTGCTCAAAGTTCAATTTCGTTTTTTTTTCTTTCTTTTGAAAAGAAATATCTTATATTAAAGTGGTAAGATTAGCATTTGTGTTTTGTAAAGTTGGATTGATGTTTTCCACTTTGGTTTTGGCTTTAATCCTTTTAAGTAATTTTGTTAAAGACATATATAGTTAGTAGATTCCATGTACTAGATAATTCAAAATTGAAATCTCAATCAACTAACATGTATCATGTTTATAGAATTTGAATTTATAAAAACTTAGCCAATGTTTTATCAAAGTATTCCAATAACATCATGGTTTTATAAAATATCATTTTTATAAGCTCAATCATATTATTTAAAAATCACTTTAGGATCTCTTTAATTTCCTAACATATTCATGTTGTCGGTTTTCCATGGTTAGCCTGGGTATACTTGATTATCACCATTTTTTATTTCATATTAGCTTTGATCCTTGCAATTTATGTTTTACTAAGTGTATAAGAGCATGTATAATTGTATATGGTATATGACCATCCTTAATAATAATCAACTTAATAACACAAGTTATTAATTTCAAAGGTTCCCATAATCCATTGATTACTTCAACTTGGTTAGACTTCCCATGGGCCAAGTGGACCATATTCAAGGGCAAGCATATCAATTCCATTACCATGGGCAGCCCTATTGGTAAATGTTAGTTATATAAAGCTGGGTTTTAAGCAGGGTAAATTGGTAATTAAACATGTATTCAACACAAATTAACTTTAGTTAAAGGAAGACAAAGTTTATAACAAACATTGAACGTAAAAGATTATTATGGTAATTATTGAAGATAAAGGATAAAAGTGGTAACATTCCGTTTCATGGATAAAATTAAAATTACGTGTAACTAGTATTTTAAAAATTGTTAAGCGAGTAAATAAAAAGGAAAATAATAATTTGAAATTAGGGTTGCTCATGAGCCGATCAGAACCGAACAAGCGTCTGCTCGAATTGAAACCGAGTGGCTTGGCTCTGTTCGAATTTAAGGAAACGAACACAAAATGTTGCTCGATGTCACTTGGCTTACAACCGAGCAACTCGGTTTTACTCATTTTCGCTCAATTTCAATTTTAAATTAAATTTTAATACAAAGACTTCAAATTTAAATGCCATCGTTTCATTCAAACTTGTTGCACCCAACATGTTGCTCGTTTCGCTCAATTGTCATTCACTCAAGATACATACAAGTTCAATCGACTGAAGAGTGAGCCATAAGCGTCGTTGACCAGTCAGATGGCGTCGTTGCAAATTGCAATGGCCGCAAGCGGTGTGGGTTGCGGTTGCAGAGTGAAGCGTGATTACATGAAGTTGCGAGCGAACCCTCAAGTGTGAAGATATGAGGTAATTTGAGCGGGGCGACTCAATTTGATCGTGTGAAGTCAAAACCAAAAAAAATAGGTTTAGTGGTGTTGGGCTATTGATAATACTCTCCTAATGATTTGAAAACTCTCTAATGATTTGAAAAAAGCATTTAGTCCCTGCAAACCATCACTGGAAGTACAAACCGGGGAACTAAACATCCAATCTGTAGCGATGTCTTTGACTATAGTGATAATTTTGATATTAGTAAATCCGCATGAAGAGAGACAACATGTTAAAACTCTCTAATGATTTGAAAAAAAGCATTTAGTCCCAGAAGATAATAGGAATATTCAGGCGGCGTTCAAGATACAAAAAAGAAATATATCAAATCTATAATACTCTCCTAATACCGGTTAACCAGCATAACAAATGTTATGATGAGGTTTCTTCATATCACAGCTCGCTGTTAGCGCTCTCTTCTGCACCTGTTCCTTTACCGTTGACTGCAACAAGCTCTGTATCGAATATAAGTGTAGCCCCGCCTGTAATAACAAACACAGTTAGTACACGTACAAGTTCAAAGATAGCTTAGTTTAAAAAAGTTACGTAATGTTTGCATAATAAAAACACTGAAAGCACAAAAAAAGAAGCAAAGATTACCTGGGATGTTAGGCGGTGAACCCTGTTCTCCATAACCCATCTTTGCAGGTATCTTCAACTTACGCTTCTCCCCAACACACATTCCCAATAGTCCCTGATCCCAACCTGAAACATTTATTCCATTAAACCACAGTTTTAAATAGATAGACCCTAAGATTATGGTTATACAGAGAACAAATTAAAGGCAGATGGTTTCATACCTTTTATCACCTGGCCACTACCAAGCTCGAATTCAATTGGGTCACCCCTCTCAAAGCTGGAATCGAAAACGGTTCCATCGGTAAGTTTTCCCTGCAAAACGGGTGACAACAAAAATGTTTTACAGCCAAAAGTGAAAAACACATCACATCAAGAAAATGTGTTACTATGTAAACCATATAACAATATGAGCAGAGTATTGACCCTGGAGCCCCGCTTGCGGTCTGCTCATATAATGTAATATATGTGTGGGCGCTCGGGGGGGCAAAAGCAAAAGTGCACTAATTTTTAACGTTATTTTACTAATTTCGTGAAAATAACGTTAAAAAGAGGGGATCGTTAATCAGGCATCATGTGGTGGCGTTGATAGCCGAAAGACAAGGGGGTACATGCACCAATTGGCGTTTGTCTCAATTGCTGAGTGTTATGTGCCTTATGTCCAAGGCTTGATGCAAAACCACAATCGAGCCGGGGGTCTCATTGGAAGCAGCCTCTCTATTTCTACGGGGTAGAGGTAAGGCTGTCTACATCCCACCCTCCTCAGACCCTACCTTAGCTTTGCTATAGGTGGGATATACTGAGTACGATGATGATGATGATGATGATGATGAGCAGAGTATTGACCCTGGTGTTTCAGTTGAAGTATAGAATTGTAAACAATATGAGCATACTATTGACCATGTTGTTAGATCATCTTGATTAGTTCAGTTATGAACTTGTAATGGTATGAAGATTATGAGAGTTGCTTGCAGATTGATATCTTATCAGTAATGCACTGTCGTAACAAATAGATAAATTCAGAAAAGGGGATGAGATGTCTTCTTACCCGGTAATGAACTTTAATCCTATCACCTTTGTGTGCTTGAATTTCACAAGATGCTGGTTTGTGCTGCAACAACAGAAGGGAGGTTTTAAACAGTCAGTACTATCCATGTACGGTCGATCACACAACTTAGACAAGCACGTTAAAATTCATAATACAACAAGCAGGAACAATAATATAGAAAATTATCAACAGCTTGACATGAAAATCAATGTTAATCAAAACAAATCAACCCTCACTGAAAAAGAAAATTAACTTTTTTACCAGCTAACTCGCACAGTCACACACTCTCTAATCCTATTCCTAAGTCTACACCTTTTACCTTTATCCACAACACGACTTGAACCCTCAACCTCATGGGGACAGACACCTTTCCTTCACACCTTCATACCGCAAGGCTAACGCTGTGTTCCCGTGTTTCATTTTACGAAGGAAAAGAAAGGATTTGGAAGGATGTAAAAAAAGTCGTGTTCTCGAGTTTTTTTAAGGAAAGAAATAGAGAGAAACGGAAGGAAAACTTATGTCTTTTTCCTTCATTTTGAATCCTTCCAAATTGGAAAGATTTGTAAGGAAAATGTTTTTTATACATAAAATCCTTACTTTTCTTTTCTTTTCCTTCGAACTCGGGAACACGTAAGCTAATTAAAATTTTCCTTTCTACTCATTTTCTTTTCTCTCCTTAATTCATTTTCTTTTCATTTCGTTCGTTTATTAAACACGGGAACACAGCGTAAAAGCCCTTTGGTAGAAAACATTAAACGGCCCTAAAACTACGCAAGTAAAGGCACCAAAGCCACATAAAAACCGCATTGACCTCAGCAAGACACAAAGGCACACCGAACCGAGAAAAAAAGGCCAGAACCAACAAAAAAACCGGCCTAAAGTAGTTTCAAACAGTGTGAACCAGCCTAACTTGATCCTTTTAACTACCTAGCCTAAAACACAGATCCTTCTAGGTTTATAAACAGTCAGAATAACAAGCAACACTAACTTAACTCCAATCCAGATTCCAAAATCTAAAAAAAAATAAAAATCTAATAGATTTAATAGAAAAAAACCTCTTATATAAAAAAAATTAGGAAAACAGAAGCTCATGTGAGATCATAAATTATCATAACTAGAGATCAAACAACAACAAATTATGCGCAACTGTTAACTTTCCTACTTATGAATTACATTAATAATAACAATAAGCCATAAACACATCTACATTTTACCTTAACGCCGATCTGTAACTCCGTCACATCACCAGATTTCTTCGCCGAAACTGTTAAATTTCACAAATAAGATCGAATAGTCAATTACACAATCGAATCATAACAATAGTTGCTAACTTGCTAGTGATTAAAAGTTTGAAAATACATAAGTTGAATCAATTGATAATATCTCACCAATTGTGGCGGCAATTAGCAGAATCAACAGAGAGTATCCTTTCATTGCAGAGCTCGCCATTTTCTGCACGCTCGAGTTTGTGAGAACACTGACTCGGTGACTCGCCTTATAGGTTTTGTTGAGAAGAAGCCCGATGACGAGGTTCGTCCAATCAGATGACGCCACGTCATATATATGAACTAATTATTGGCTGAATTTCACACTGTATTTCAGATGTATAACAACTTTAGTCCTTGGACTTTTACGTATCATGTTACTTTTACGTATCATGTTATTTATTTCATTAATAACAATTTATGTAATAACTTTTTTTTACCCTTATTGTTAGTGGAACTTTAAAAAATTACGTGATTATTCATTTTTACTAGTTTATGTGGCTTTCTCATAGTTTTTTTTTTACGTTTTGCTTGTTAGTTTTCTTTGTTGTTTTTTTTTTATAATCTAAAACACTAAAATAAACCGCTAAAGTACGTAGATGCATATTTTTCCATAGAATATAAGCAATTTTTGAATAATGATCTGTACGTGTTGGATATGAGCGTTGCTACGACTACCACGGGTCAACCTTAGTGCTTCGTATCAAGAGCTACTGAAAAGGAGTCAGAGCTGTGGCATCGAAAGATGGGCCACCACTACTAGAAAAATCAGCCTAATGCAACCTTTTAGAAGCAACCTTTTTTAAATGAGTTGCATTTGACTCTAATGCAACTTTATTAAACATAAAGGTTGCATTAGAAGATCTAATGCAACTTTATTAAACATAAAGGACGCAGACCCTTGTCTTCGGGTACCCCTTACTCGTAGGCTGCACACCACCGCTAGTCCTGTGGCTAGTGCCTGGTGGGTAAACAACACTTAAATAATATTTAAGATTTTATTTACCTATGTCTATTTCTGTGGTTTAGTACATATTTTATGTACGTCACTTATTGTAAACTATGTCCTTTATCTTCAATAATTACAGAAAACGTACTCGATGTTTGCAAACCCTTGCAAGTTATGTCATTTAGCCCTAACTCAATTATTTTTTTGTGCTTAAATCTAACTCAATTACATCGAATCCAAAATATTAAAATCTATCCAGTTCCCCCATTTTAACTTGAAAACATGTTAGCTTATCTAAATTTCCATTGTTTCCCAAAATTTATGTTTTCTGTAACACCCTAGTTTCTATTTAATGGTTTTACATGTAAATACCAACAGTTAGATGTGTAGTTAAGACTACACATACTATAAAAATATGGACTTATTAAAACTTTTTCGCAAATCAAAAGTTATTCGACATAACGTGATCAGATTCGTCGTTTAAAATTTATGATGATGCAATGTGCGGAAGCATATATCTTTATCGTGTTCGGTTCTTCGTTGAGCTTGATCGTCTTCCGGCATCCAAAGAGTACCTACATTTCATAAACATGAAATGCTTTAGTCATACGGGGTTTAAAACGTATCTAAACGAGTCTGGGAAACAAAACTGATTAAAAATATATTTTTGTACAGGGTCCACCGTAATTTACGGTAGCCCCTGTTTTGATATGTTTCCACCGTAGGTCAGTAGAGAACTGGCGTAAAGGTTTCAGCCCCACCGTAACTTACGGTGCACACCGTAAGTTACGGTGGCCCCTGTATCATATTCTTCAATTTTGTCGTTTTTGACACGAAAACTTTCGTATCTTTCAATCCGCTTGTCCCTTTGACCTACCGTTTCTTCCTACGTGTTTGTAATTTGATTCTCCATCATATGGATTTAAAATCCAACATCCGGATTAACAAAATTTAAGACTTTTAAGTCTTAGGCTTATTACCCTTTTTACCAAATTTTGACCCGTTCGATTTTTATCCAACAAACAAGTTTGTTTAACCCTTATTTCTCATAAACTTATTAAATTCAATGATGTTTAGCATATTAGGTTCCAATTACAGGTTCATATACCTTCTTAATCCCATTTTCACTCATATGCTTATTTTGACCCGTTAAGGGTATTTAAGCATATTTTAAGCACCAATCGCTTTCATTCGTTTCTAAATACATATGTCCACATTTCTTATCAAATGACCTCCCACCACAACTATATTTGTGGTGGATTCAATGTGGTGATTTATATATTACAAATTTTACCCTTCAAATTATTATTTTACGGCAAAGACTCTTTATAGAGTCATTTGACCAATATTTTACATCTTTCGCTTTTCATACTTATTCAAAGTATTAACTTGATTATAAAACTCGTTTTCAAGCGACTTCTAATGGTTGCTTGCTTAATTTCACTTACAAGGGCGTTTTGGTCATTTTTAACTCTTCTTTTTCGACGAAGGGCTTGCTTAAGCCATGCACGCCCAAAATCTCATTTTTTTAACCAAATCTTGTTTTCAAAACACTCTGTCTATAATTTAAATCCTTCGGTTTACCTTTTAAGTTAACCGAATTTCCCTTTTTACTTTACCTAACTCTCATAGAACTTCAAGTTCTAAATGATGAGTTGATCAATTATACATACCTGGCTCGGATCGACTTTTTAACCTGATTTTAATACCTTGCTTTGAAATCGCTAATTAAGAAAGATGCGAGTACCCATTGGATATCTATTCCTGTAAGCATATAACTCGACAAAAATCATTAGTCGATATTGTCAAAAGGTGATGTCTACGCCTTTTGACCCGTTTGGCCAAAGTGACCGATTATATTAGCGAGATGACATTTATTACCACCTCGTATATATGACTCGCTCCGATTTACACCGTGCGGTCACTTTACTTATAATTCCATTTCTTAACACTTTTTGGCCTACTATGGCTTACGTCATAATTATCTTTTTCGTAACACGACAAAAAGGATATTCTGAAATATATGACTAGTGTAAGATATACTTACCTCATATCCAAGCTACGCTTTTCTTTTCCTTCTTGATTCGTTTGACCCGTTTCTTCCCAAGCCTCCACCTTGCTCGTTAAGTGTGAAACTATCGTCATCATTCAAAGGTGGTTAGATTAGTCATTAATAATCACGACTATTCCACCTTACGTGTTTTCTATGTCAAAACTACCGTTCGACCTCATTATTTATTAATTCAACTTATCAAAAGTTAATTACTTTTGATCACATGATTTACACAATTAAGTCTAATTCAACATGATGTTTATAACCCTTATCACTTCACATTTTATATAAACTGCCATATTATTCAAATGCGCATTTTATTCGAAATTCCAACATTTAGCTTTCTCTTAGGCATTATGTCAAACACCTAGTGAGCATTCTTTTATAAAATTTAACAATCAAACTTATGGCTACCTATCTTGCCAATTTTAACATCTTTTACTAGATAATCATCAAATTCATGGTTATATGTCAAGATTAACTTCATAGAGTTCAAATAACACTAGTTTGACAATCATGAATCTAGTGTTCATCATGTTTCTACAAAACCCATTAAACACCCATAATGGATGATCATGAGCTTTATAATTTCAACACTAATTCAACTAGTTATTGACTAGGGTTTACTCCTAGACATCATACTACTTCAAGATTCATCCATGCATGACATATTTAAGCTCAATTTCAGTTTCTCACAATTAACCTAGAATTCAAGATGAATCAAAACATCACAATTTTACATACCTTATGATCCTTTCAACTAGGTGATCATGAATCTGTACTTGAGATTCGATTTAGACTTGATTAGAGGCTTCAATTTGTGAATTTTGTGAGGATTTTAGGGTTTGAAGAAAACCCCTGTCGCCCCCTTGCTTCTTTGATCGACCAGACACCCCCAAAGTGGGTGTTTGGTGAATTTTAAATTTTGTTTTATGTTATTAAGTTTCAATTTTTAACAACATAGGCCCCTCAACTTTTGTTTGGTTTATAACTTGAATAATTTTGTTCTTTCACTTAATTACAAGACTTGTACTAGGTTATTTATTTCCTAGTTATTTATCTTGTTCAAAACCCGTTTTATTTTAAGTCCCGTTAAATCTCGGGCCTTTTATATACTTTGCTTTCTCAACGTATTTCCCATCCTTTTAATAAATATTGGATTTATTTATTTAAAATCCTAGAATTTTCCGGGTAAGTTTTACCACTAACTGTATTTTACCCATCCTTTAGTATTAACGTGGTTTGATTACCAAACCCGTTTTCGGGGTGTTACATGTCTACCCCCCTTAAAGAGGTTTCGTCCTCGAAACCTTTTCTTACATAGTTCATTGAGTTTAAACTCAATGTATTTGATCCGAGATATCTTTTAAACATTACTTATATTTTTAACCAATTGTTCGTATTACCAGATAAGTATGGTAACATCTTTTTGGTCACTAATTGTCTACGTATCTCATACTACATAGTGCAACTTGAAATAACGTAATCTCGTTATTTCCACTAGTTTAGTTAACTTAGCGATATCCATCGCTTTCATATACTATCGAATTCTTTATGAATCCGTTACTTTGACCCGTTTAAAGGTCTTTAGTGAAATCTTTCACTTTTAGCAACAAATTCTTTTGTTTTCAAATTTATTTATTCGGTTCAGTTATACCGAATCTACCGCTTACAAGCAAACCAAATTTCTTGATTTGAATTACAGACCTTAACCGGTCTCACTAACTAGACTTATTAGTCCGGTTATTTCTACCGCTCGCTTGGTTATAATGTGATTCTACCTCACATTGCATTTCTGGACCGTGATCGTGTCACATCATGTTTAATTTATATCAACCTTTTATTTTCGAAAACATCACTTTTTCGAATATATCATCTTGCGATTATTAGTGTCAAGACTTGTATCCTTCATGCTTACTATTTAAATTCCTATCAGAATTTATATTTGTAAAAACGTTATTTCTTACTAAAACCAAAGTTTTAGTTTTAGGATCTTCTCTTTAACTTTTGTCAGAATTATAGATATTGACAGTCCATAATTTATTCTTTTACAGTCTTAGTTTTATGCGGGGATTCTCAACTGATTCCCTTGCTTTATCTAATTGACCCGTAGGTTTTATCGCTTAGCCTTATGGGCTATTTTGATTAGACTTTCACCTCTTTAGGGTGAAGCCCTTATAATTTCTTTCTAATCATGACCTGTGGGTCGTTTTAGTCTCGTAGACCTTTCCATTGTTTATAACCCCAAAGGTTAGGTTGATCCTGTAGATCATTCCTTACTCATGTCATTATTAAAATACATGTTTGGTGTCAAGGCATTCCTATTTTTATTTAAAATCATTTATTTTCGCCTTGGTATTTTCTTTGACCTTGACCGTAGTCTAAGGCTACATTCGTTTCCTTTCAGACAACTTTTCCGACTTTATGACTTCTCACATCATTTATGCGTTGGTTTATCTTATGCTCACCATTATCCAGTCTACATACATTCGTATTTGATTATGTCCCATTACTGGGCTCATTATTCTTTTGCTTTTAACGCTACTATTATCCCGCTTGTATTTACTCATGCCGTCCGACATGATATTATAATCGACCCGTTCAACTTTAAAATAGTTGAACATAATTTATTCACAATTTTTATTTACATTATTTTGTCATCTTTTAGTTATGACCCAAAACCCGAGTCTTTTAACTTTCCATCCGAGTTCCCGTTTCTCGGTCTACGCATGTGTTTAATTCTTACCCATCAACAGGGTGTTTTACCAAAGTTGTTATTATTGCAACCCTCCCGGTATGCGTTAAGACCTCGCTTCATTTTTATATTCCAACTTTGTCCTCGATTTTGACGTTTTACAAAAAAAACGACCCGTTTAGAGACATATTCGCATTTTCCGGGTTCGAGTGTAAGTACACCCCCTCCCAGTGCATATCTTAATCATTTTACATGTTTCTTTGTCCCTTCTCTCGGGCTCGTTATCCTAATGTAATACGCTTCCGTCACACGGCTGTGCGTTTACATTATTATCAAATATTTTGCTCATTTGATTCATTTGGGTACTTTTTAAGTTAGTCCCATTCACCCCGCCCTTACTACATCGGATGTAAATGTGTCCGCTATAAGAAACTCATGGTATCATATGCCACTACTTACTTGGCCAGAGTAAGCGATTAACACATGACATACACGACCTTTTTATAGTTTTCACATCACGCCCTATGTAAGTAATGCCTCTATTTAGTTTTCTTGGAAATAATATCCTGGATATGTATTTCTATTCAGGTTTTTCCAAGTTTCTAATTTACCTATGCAACAATCATTCTCTACATGCTATTGCATATTGCTATTTATGCAATTATATTTAAAAGCGTGCACCTGGTAATGCTTGCCCCGTCGGGCGTTTCCTGCCATTAACCTTGTTCGCGGTCGTTACGCGATTTAGCTCTTGGTGAGCATGCTCCTCTTGTCATACTTCGGACCGTTCCTCTATCATATCCTTAATTTGTTTAACTCTTGTCATCTGTAAATGCAAGTGTCCTTCAATCAAGACATTCACAAAAGTTAGTAATGTCAACTTTACTAAATGCCCGTATCATAATACAAGGCTTTTCTACTATGGGTGTCAACGCACGAAATTTTGTTAGCTATACCTATCATTTAATTAGGGTAATGTGTCTTACACGATAACCCTATGTGTTGTTTACAACACTTTAGTACGCTAAACGATTAACATACATGCACTTACCGGATTTGCGATCAAGCATCGAACCGAACACCAATCTTTATTAAGAGCATAAGGTTTAAGTCCAAGCATAGTTTTCCCGCCATACTTGAATCTCTTAAACCAGGGCTCTGATACCAACTTGTAACACCCTAGTTTCTATTTAACGGTTTTACATGTAAATACCAACAATTAGATGTGTAGTTAAGACTACACATACTATAAAAATATGGACTTATTAAAACTTTTTCGCAAATTAAAAGTTATTCGACATAACGTGATCAGATTCGCCGTTTAAAATTTATGACGATGCAATGTGCGGAAGCATGTATCTTTATCGTGTTCGGTTCTTCGTTAAGCTTGATCGTCTTCCGGCATCCAAAGAGTACCTACATTTCATAAACATGAAATGCTTTAGTCATACGGGGTTTAAAACGTATCTAAACGAGTCCGGGAAACAAAACTGATTAAAAATATATTTTTGTACAGGGTCCACCGTAAATTACGGTGGATACCGTAATTTACGGTAGCCTCTGTTTTGATATGTTTCCACCGTAAGTCAGTAGAGAACTGGCGTAAAGGTTTTAGCCCCCCCGTAACTTACGGTGCGGTGGCCCATGTATCATATTCTTCCATTTTGTCGTTTTTGACACGAAAACTTTCGTATCTTTCAATCCGCTTGTCCGTTTGACCTACCGTTTCTTCTTACGTGTTTGTAATTTGATTCTCCATCATATGGATTTAAAATCCAACATCCGGATTAACAAAATTTAAGACTTTTAAGTCTTAGGCTTATTACCCTTTTTACCAAATTTTGACCCGTTCGATTTTTATCCAACAAACAAGTTTGTTTGACCCTTATTTCTCATAAACCTATTAAATTCAATGATGTTTAGCATATTAGGTTCCAATTACAGGTTCATATACCTTCTTATTCCCATTTTCACTCATATGCTTATTTTGACCCGTTAAGGGTATTTAAGCATATTTTAAGCAGCAATCGCTTTCATTCGTTTCTAAATACATATGTCCACATTTCTTATCAAATGACCTCCCACCACAACTATATTTGTGGTGGATTCAATGTGCTGATTTATATATTACAAATTTTACCCTTCAAATTATTATTTTACGGCAAAGACTCTTTATAGAGTCATTTGACCAATATTTTACATCTTTCGCTTTTCATACTTATTCAAAGTATTGACTTGATTATAAAACTCGTTTTCAAGCGACTTCTAATGGTTGCTTGCTTAATTTCACTTACAAGGGCGTTTTGGTCATTTTTAACTCTTCTTTTTCGACGAAGGGCTTGCTTAAGCCATGCACGCCCAAAATCTCATTTTTTTTAACCAAATCTTGTTTTCAAAACACTCTGTCTATAATTTAAATCCTTCGTTTTACCTTTTAAGGTAACCGAATTTCCCTTTTTACTTTACCTAACTCTCATAGAACTTCAAGTTCTAAATGATGAGTTGATCTATTATACATACCTGGCTCGGATCAACTTTTTAACCCGATTTTAATACCTTGCTTTGAAATCGCTAATTAAGAAAGATGCGAGTACCCATTGGATATCTATTCCTGTAAGCATATAACTCGAAAAAAATCATTAGTCGATATTGTCAAAAGGTGATGTCTACACCTTTTGACCCGTTTGGCCAAATTGACCGATTATATTAGCGAGATGACATTTATTACCACCTCGTATATATGACTCGCTCCGATTTACACCGTGCGTTCACTTTACTTATAATTCCATTTCTTAACACTTTTTGGCCTACTATGGCTTACGTCATAATTATCTTTTTCGTAACACGACAAAAAGGATATTCTGAAATATATGACTAGTGTAAGATATACTTACCTCATATCCAAGCTACGCTTTTCTTTTCCTTCTTGATTCGTTTGACCCGTTTCTTCCCAAGCCTCCACCTTGCTCGTTAAGTGTCAAACTATCGTCATCATTCAAAGGTGGTTAGATTAGTCATTAATAATCACGACTATTCCACCTTACGTGTTTTCTATGTCAAAACTACCGTTCGACCTCATTATTTATTAATTCAACTTATCAAAAGTTAATTACTTTTGATCACATGATTTACACAATTAAGTCTAATTCAACATGATGTTTATAACCCTTATCACTTCACATTTTATATAAATTGCCATATTATTCAAATGCGCATTTTATTCGAAATTCCAACATTTAGCTTTTTCTTAGGCATTATGTCAAACACCTAGTGAGCATTCTTTTATAAAATTTAACAATCAAACTTATGGCTACCTATCTTGCCAATTTTAACATCTTTTACTAGATAATCATCAAATTCATGGTTATATGTCAAGATTAACTTCATAGAGTTCAAATAACACTAGTTTGACAATCATGAATCTAGTGTTCATCATGTTTCTACAAAACCCATTAAACACCCATAATGGATGATCATGAGCTTTATAATTTCAACACTAATTCAACTAGTTATTGACTAGGGTTTACTCCTAGACATCATACTACTTCAAGATTCATCCATGCACGACATATTTAAGCTCAATTTCAGTTTCTCACAATTAACCTAGAATTCAAGATGAATCAAAACATCACAATTTTACATACCTTATGATCCTTTCAACTAGGTGATCATGAATCTGTACTTGAGATTCGATTTAGACTTGATTAGAGGCTTCAATTTGTGAATTTTGTGAGGATTTTAGGGTTTGAAGAAAACCCCTGTCGCCCCCTTGCTTCTTTGATCGACCAGACACCCCCAAAGTGGGTGTTTGGTGAATTTTAAATTTTGTTTTATGTTATTAAGTTTCAATTTTTAACAACATAGGCCCCTCAACTTTTGTTTGGTTTATAACTTGAATAATTTTGTTCTTTCACTTAATTACAAGACTTGTACTAGGTTATTTATTTCCTAGTTATTTATCTTGTTCAAAACCCGTTTTATTTTAAGTCCCGTTAAATCTCGGGCCTCTTATATACTTTGCTTTCTCAACGTATTTCCCATCCTTTTAATAAATATTGGATTTATTTATTTAAAATCCTAGAATTTACCGGGTAAGTTTTACCACTAACTGTATTTTACCTGTCATTTAGTATTAACATGGTTTGATTACCAAACCCGTTTTCGGGGTGTTACATTTTCCCTCTTAATCTAAAATCTCAAACTTTGCTTTTTCTCTTTTCCCTCTTCTTGCTTTTATTCGGTTTCTCAAACTCCCGCTTCTTCCCCATCCCATTTCCTGTGTCCCTGGAGATGCCTTTCTGAAACATTTAGAAATCACCATCACACACCATAATGAAGAAATGAGGTAGCGAAATATGGCAAGTGCAGGGTCAACCTTAAGCTTTGGGAAGTAAAGCCCTAGATTAGGGCTCCAAATACTTTTAGATCTACCCAACATTAGGGTTAATGCTTAAGCTTTGGGAAGTAAAGCCCTAGATTAGGGCTCCAAATACTTTTAGATCTACCCAACATTAGGGTTAATGCTTCTAATTTAAAATAGATTTGAGGTCTTGCCCAATCATTCATTAACAGGTATGTAGAATTAAATGCGTGAGAAGTGCAGGGGAGAAAGGCTGTGGGTTTCCTACTTTCTAGTTGTTTTTTGTTGTCACTCACTTAGAAAAGTATTTTGATTGTTGCAGCTCCTAATTTGTGTTGTTCTTGACTGGGGATTCTTGTTATGCGCTTGAAATGCCTTTTTATTTTTCTTGGTTTTATTTGGTGCGAGAACATTTATAATGCTTAACTAATATGCATGATAGATTTTGTGCACTTGATAAAGCACGCCAGGTGTTCGATGCCATGCCGAAGAGAGGCGCTTTCAATTTTACGCATGCCAACAAGATTACATGTAATGTTAAGTATACACAATTAAGGAAGTGTGCAGAAATTGATTAATTTCTCTTTTCTTACAAGTATTTTAGTACTTGGGAGTTTAGTGGAAGAGTGAAAGGTATAAAGCTGGATATTGTAGACTCAACAAGTGCTCAAGAATCAAGATGCTTTTCTAGCCGGAGTATCATCAAAACAGTAATGTTTTAAAACAGTCTGTTCCAATCCTTAAGATGATCTATACTCAATCGTTCTTAAAAGGTTTATTTTCTTTCTAATTTATGTTTTGACTTGAACATTTGCTTTAGGATTGAAGTTTTTTTTTTTTCTAATTGATGTTAATTACATTCGCTGAATGAATTCATCCATGAAACAAGCCTAAATCAGGTGTCACAAATTTGGGCTTTGTCATACGTAGATATTCTAGTTATGTGAAGTAGACTTTGTTTGCTGTGAGTAAGGATTGGAACTTGATAAAATGTAGACATAGAATTCATGTCATATTATAGAACCCTGCTATTAGCCTATCACTTGATACATGTGATAGTAGCTCATGTTGTTAAATGTGTATAACTTGATCGCTGCAGTTTAAAGTCCTTAACATTTTTTTTTCACACCCATTTTGCTGAACTATTTTGGTTTTTTATTTATTTATAATTTACATCACACGGTTCTATTACACAATAGTCTTGATATTTGTGTGTTGATATGTTTTAATTTTGCCACAGTTCTTTGTAATCCTTTATTCCTTGTACATTTTGTTTTTATAATTGCTCATATTACCAATTTATTTGTATAGCTGTACTTGATGATACTATGTATTTCCACAACTTGTGAGGTTGAATTTATAAGCAGCACTTTTTGGTCTAGGAGATAGTTAATACATCTGCTTGGTGTTTGATGTGTTTATAATTTTATATAAATAATGTTTGCTGAGAATCATTCTTAAAAAAGGTGTGCAATGATTGACGAGTCTTTTAATTGAAGAGCTTGGATGAAAAACCAAAGAAACGAGGCATTGTAATTTAAAAAAAAAAGATGACTTTGGAGTAAAAAAAAGTTACTCCAGATGGACCTTTTATGTGTGTTGTGTTATTAGAGCATAATTTTTTTTTGCATTTGTTGATTTGACAAAAAAAAAAAAAAAACCCTTGAATGTAAAGACGCTTAGAGGTTTCTATTGATTGTACATCATTATAATATTAGCTTATTTTGGCAAGTTTGATCCCTACTGATCATTACATTTGCAATAGTTTTGGGGGCATTGTGCTGAAAATTCTGTCTATTGTGTAGAATTTTTAGGATGATATGGTCCAAGAGTACTTGGATGCACCTTTAAGATATTCTCTAACTCGTGTGCCTGTGCCATCTAAAGTCTTTTTTATGGGGTTACCATCTTGGGTTCGTTCTAAATTTAGACATCTCTTGTTTTTATCCTTCTTGACCCCTTAAAACAAATATACGAGCATGCTTCTATATTTGTTACATTTAGTTAATAAATTATGTGAAGTTGTAAACCATGTAATAAGACTCAAAGTTTGTTTAAACTATGTTCCTTCACGTGTAGGGTAGTGAATAAACCACTTGAAAGCATAAGATATCCTATGTTCTTAGTTTAGATGGGAATAGCATAGCAAAAGGTATGTTTTTACTTATTATTATATTAGATGTCAATCTTTTTCTTGTTATTTGCATTTGGGCAGTGTTTTATGAACTTTGTGCAGTGTTTAATGAGCTTTGTACAGTGTAAATGAGGGTCTGATAGTACGTGTCTTGGTGGCGCCTTTGTTCGGTCTTGGTTCAATGGTTGGATTGCTGATGAATCTAGGCGTTGTTTTGGCTATTGTCTTTAGTGCTTCAAAGTGTATTCACTATGAAGGTAAGTCTTTATGACATCACAAATTTCTTACATCAGTGGTACACTACCGTAGTGCTTCAAGATAGGGGTCAAACCATTTCTTGTATACAATAATTTTATTGTTTCCAAATTATATAGTTTCATAAGGTGTCATTGTTTTTATGAAGTTTTGAGTTGTTCACTATTTTATTATTAGGATAAAACACATTTTTCGTTTTCTATTATTTAGTAGGGATGAGCAAATGGTACCGGGTACCGGTACCGAATTTACCGAACCGGGTACATTTTCGGTACCGATTCGGTACCAACTTTTGACATTTCCGGTACCGGTTCGGTACTGGTATTTACCGGTTTTTACACTAAAATACCGGTACTGGTATCGAACCGTACCGGGTATATTCGGCATCGGTACCGGTACCCACTTTTGGGGATTTTCGGTACCGGTTCGGTACGGAACGGATACCATGCTCATCCCTATTATTTAGTGTAATTTTTTTACTTCTGACACCTATATTTTTGATTGATTAGACTGCATTTAAACTTGATTTATGTTGATAGTTTTTTTAGTAAGTGGTGTGTAGAATTTCCCTATTGCTCTTGACTCGCTTTATCAATGTTGTTTTGCCATTATAGGTGCTAAGGTTTAAACTAAGCGTCCGCTTTGCAAAAAGATTTTGAAGGCCAACGAGCAAACTTTGAAGCTACGGTGTGAAATATTATGAAAAGGCTACACATTTAAGTATTTTGGGATCTTAGATTAGATTAATAGGATGCTTATTGTAATTGACAACTATATTTATTTATTACATTGTTATTTTGAGATTGGACACATGTAAAATTACCGTAACAATTATATATATCGTATTTATGTTATTATTGTGCTAGTGTTATTGGATCTTGTTGTATATTAATAAAAAATTAAGTACTTTAAACAATGATGCTATAGAGTTGCATTTGATGTTTAAAAAGGTTGCATTTTTTTCTACTAGGAATATAAAAATGGTTGCATTTGAGTGTAACAAAGGTTGCATTTGAGGTAGTAAAAGTTGCATTTAAGTGTTCAAAAAAGCTGCATTTAGTGTAAAAAAGTTGCATTAGCTTGTAAAAGGGTTGCATTTTAGAAAGGTTGTATTTGAATAGTAAATGCAACCTTTATCTAACAAAAAGGTTGCATTAGGTCTAATGCAACTCCATCTAATGCAACTTTTGATAAAAGGTTGCATTAGGCCTATTGCAACCTTTTCAAGACCTAATGCAACATTTTATCGGGGTTGCATTAGCTCCATTTTCTTGTAGTGCACATTCACCTACCTAAGATGAATTACCTGGTGCATAACGATCTAGTAAAAGGTGTTCATTTGAAGAGTTTTCATCTTGAGGGGGAGTGTATCAGTTGTATAAAGGGAAAACAACGGAAGAAATCCCATCCGGGTAAAAAGATGAACTCTATCTCAAAGCCACTAGAAAGACTTCACATGGATCTCTTCGGTCCTGTGAATGTCAAGAGCATTACCGGTGATCTTTACTGCTTAGTGGTCACTGATGACTATTCGAGATTCTCGTGGGTGACGTTCCTGAAGTCGAAAGACGAAACATTTGAGAGTTTGCTGAGGTTATTCAGGAAGATAGAGAATATGTACCGAGCCCGCATACGCAGATTACGAAGCGACAATGGTACGGAATTCAAGAACAACAGAATGGAGGAATTATGTGATCGATGAGGTATATTGCAAGAATTTAGCACACCATACACTCCGCAACAGAATGGAGTTGCAGAAAGAAAGAACAGAACGCTGATTGAAATGGCGAGAACGATGCTAGCTGATTCAAAGTTACCAATTAATTTCTGGGCAGAAGTAGTATCAGCCGCTTGCTATACACTCAACAGGGTACTTACTGTGAAGAAGCACAACAAAACATGTTTCGAGTTGATCAACAATCGCAAACCAAATCTTGAATATCTAGAGCCGTTCGGGTCACCCTGCACAGTTCTAAATCCTGATGGAAAATTTGGGTCAAAGAGCATAGAAGGTATCTTCGTGGGGTATTCCAGTCCACTAAGATGCGTCTTTGTTCCAAGTCTCAAAAGGATCATCGAAGCACAGCATGTTGAATGTCAAGGCTATACTATGCCTCCACAGAACCCGCAGACTCATGGCGATTCAACTACGATGCCTTATGGGATTCATTTGAGTTAGAAGAAGAGCCAGAGTACTTTGATGATTTGGATATTTTACGAGAATACGAAGCATCTCAGGGAAGATTTCCAGTAAGGCCTTCTATACGTCAACAACAAACTTCCAACAATGATGAAGCTGGTCCCAATAACACTGGAGAGAATGATGAAGTTCAGCAAACTCCGACTACTTCGAAACGCGAGCCTGCTCCTGAAAATCAGACGGCAGTCAATGATGAAGAATCAGAATCCGATGATATTCCTACTTTTGATCGTGGTGATTCAGAATCTGAGGGGGAGCAAATCCAATCTTCAGATCAGACAGTTCTTGAAAATGAACAAGTTGCGGACCAAAATGTCACTAATTTGAAAGGCGAGGTGGATGTTCCTGGCGAAGTTATGGCGAGGACTCTTTCATACCACCCTGAGGAGTTGATAATAGGAGAGCTGCAGTCAGGAGTTCGCACAAGAAGCCAGATTGTCCATGGCCTTACTTGCTTTTACACTAAAATTGCTCCATTACAAACTAAATTCTCACTCAGTTGCTTTATTTCGCTGATCAAACCGCGGACTTACAAAGAGGCACTGACGGAAGATTCATGGGTCAATGCAATGCAGGAGGAGCTGGGTCAATTCGAGAAGCTTGGTGTATGGAAGCTTGTGGATCTGCCTGACGCACACAGGAAGAAAAACACGAAATGGGTGTTTAAATGCAAAAAGAGACGACCAAGGAGTAATTATCAGAAACAAAGCTCGACTCGTGGTCCAGGGTTTTATTCAGCAAGGGGGGATAAACTTCACAGAGGTTTACGCTCCAGTTGCTCGTCTTGAAGCCATCAGAATTTTCCTTTCTTTCGCTTCATGGAAAGGTTTTAAAGTATACGAGCTAGATGTCAAGTCGGCGTTCCTATACGGAAAAGTGAAAGAGGAGGTCTACATCCGACAACCACCGGGCTTTACCGACCCAATTCACAAAGACAAGGTCTACCTCTTGGACAAAGCGTTGTATGGCTTGCATCAGGCCCCGAGAGCCTGGTACGAGACACTCTCCCAACATTTGCTTGCCAACGGCTTTATCCGAGGCAAGGTGGATGCCACTCTCTTCACAAAGGAAGTCGCTGGTCATCTGCTGATCGTCCAGATATATGTTGATGACATTATTTTCGAGTCAACAAACGAAGAACTCTGCAAAGATTTTGAACAAGTAATGAAGCAGAAGTTCGAGATGTCGTCAATGGGTGAGATGAAGTTCTTCCTAGGGCTGCAGGTCGATCAAATGCCTGAGGGAACCTTCATACATCAAACAAAGTATGTTCACGACGTTCTGGAGAAATTTGGGATGTCCGAGACGGCTCCAATATCCACCCCATTAGGAACGAATCATGGTATCAATCCTGATCTCACCGGAGAAAAGGTCGACGAGACGTTATACCGCTCTATGATTGGTTCGCTGATGTACTTGACAGCATCAAGGCCTGATATAATGTACCCAACCTGCCTCACGGCCCGATATCAGTCGAGTCCTAGAGCCTCGCACATGTCCATCGTCAAGAGGATCCTACGCTACCTGAGAGGAACCCCAAGCCTGGGGTTGTGGTATCCCAAAGGTGGTGACTTTACGCTCGAAGGATATTCAGACTCCGATTTCGGTTGCTGCAAAGTCATTGCAAAATCAACAACTGCAGGATGCCAATTCTTCGGACCCCGATTGGTCACGTGGCAATGTAAGAAGCAAACCTCTGTTGCTCTTTCAACATGTGAAGTAGAGTACGTATCTGCCAGCAACTGCTGCTCTCAGATCCTGTGGATTCAGCAACAGATGCGCGATTACGGTTTGCAATTTCTTACTTTACCTATTTTTGTTGATAATGTGGCTGCAATCAACATAACGAAAAATCCGGTACATCACGCTAAAACCAAACATATAGAAATTCGTCATCACTTCATCCGATACTGTTTCGAGAAGAAGTTGATACGAATTGACAAAATCCACACTGACGAACAAAAGGCAGACTTACATACCAAAGCTTTTGATAAATCACGTTTTCAATATTTTTTAAAATTGAATGGTATGAAGCTGTTGTCGGATGCGGAGGAGTTACTTGGCGTTGATGAGAAAACCACTGCAGATGATGTTGACAAGCAGACTGCACTGGTTTGTCGTATTTTTAGTTGTTTTGGTATCTAGGGGGAGATAGATATATTTCCAGAAATTACAAAAACAATAAAAATGCAAAAATCCAAAAACATAAGAAAATTTTCAAAATCCAAAAACAATAGAAAACCAAAAAGAGTTTGTGTAAAGAGAGGAAATGATAGTACATCAGCTAGACAGTTACGGTATGCTAAAGATATGTAATGTTTAAAAAAGTGTTAAGCAGTCTCGCTGATGAAATGCCGATAGGTTTTTACACATTTAGTAGGTTTGTTCGGGATATAAACCTAAAATCATTTCTTGCTTATTTCGTGGGGAACATCTCTCGGATATATAGGTAACCCCTGAAATCTTGTTTGAAAGATTTTCTATTTCTGACATACTAGGTCTATGTGCTTGATGATATCTGGGGTATTATACCAGGACTTCTGATTTTGTGGAAGCAATAGCCTAGTCCTCGTATAATACTCTGCACTGCTTTAATCGTTAAAGCCTCCACTCAGCTTAAAAAATGATGAACATTGCAAAATGCTAATCATGTGCTGTTGAAGAAAAGATCCCCAAGAGGGACACACCAAAAGTCGAGCCATCATCTCTTTGTCTGAACGGAAGTTCTAACCTGAGCTCTCATGGCCTCGCACTATCTTTTACAGATATCATTATTGTACGTTCACCTGTAAGACTGAATATAGAAGTCTGGATACGAGAGTATATTCTGAGGTGGGACACGCGTATAAGTTAAGATTCTTAAAACACCTAAATCCTATCCTGAATAAGTTGAAATTTGTGTGAAAATTTAAAAGGATCAGTATATCGACAATCTAAGTGAATTGTTTAATACTTAGTGTGTAATCAAGCTCAACTGTACTTGTAACTTATCGGTAGCTGATATGATCCTCTAACACGCTCACTAAAAATATGTTTGTAAATAGTTTACTTTACTGCATTTCATTTCAGTTTAGCATTCAAAACCCAAAAAGATTTCATAGTGTTCTAGTTTAAACTTTCGTTAAAATTCCAAAAAAGTGTTGATCAGTTCTGTTTAAACATAATGGAAAACATGAATCACATACCTGTTACAGCATTCAATGCAGTGGAGAATCCAGTCAGAGAAGATGACATCGAGTTCGACATAATTGTCAGGATGATCTGGTTCCTCCTTAGGGTGTAAGGTGATGATGGTAATGAACCGAAAGTAGGGAGGGTTTCGGTTGAGAGAGAGAGTCGATTATGATGTTATGAGGGTTGATAAATTGTTTAACTTGTGTAACCCTTTAACTCTCTAATAAGCTCCTTATTTATACACCCAAGAGGAAACCTAATTAGTTAATAAGGGTAATATGGTCCATCAACAATTACCAACTAATTATTAATAGGTTATTAGTATATTTTGATCTATATAATATAAATGATTATAAAGGCTATAAGATTAAATATTACATTAATAATATATTTAATCTCACAAAAAAGATTTTACATTTCTGCTTTAGTTTTTCGACAAACCAATGTGGAAAGCTGATCTTCAGACTCTCAGTCATGAAGCAGAGTAGGAAGTTTTTGGACTGGACAACAGGGTTGGGAGCTAATCTTGAAAGGTTTGATAATTCAAAGTTAAAACAAGTTCATTAAGTTGACACTTGTAAAATTTTTCACAGAAAAATGTTTGAAAAGTTTGAACAAATTGTCAGTTGTTTCGTTTCAGGTCAACCAAGGTCATTAACTTGGACTTGGTAGGCAAATTAAGTGTCTAGGGTCATTAGCTTGGACCTAGATACTTAAGTGGATTTCTAAAACTGACCAAATCTGATAAAACGCCAAATCTGACCAAATCAAAACATTCAAATGTCAAAGAGGTGTTTGGATCGGATGACAATCTACCTATTAAAATCCATTTGAGGACATTATATTCAATAATGGTCCCTTTCGAGGACATCATACTTTAAAATAGTCTTTTCATAGACATATCATTTCATTAAAATCTTTTTGTCGGTATATTATTTCATTAAAGTCCCTTGGCGGACATAATAATTCACCATAGTCCTTCCGAGAACATATCATTTCACTAAGGTCCCCATATTGACATATCTTATTGTGACAACCCGAACATCTATGGTTAGCACTACTTAAATCCCACAACCTTCGGCGCGTGTCTTTACGTTTAATTTCCCTATTTTGTGTAATCATGTGAGACTTGTAAAATTACATTCGTGCTTCATAAAAATGTTCTTAAGTGTATATTGGTTATTCCTAAATGAAAGCGTTAAGTGTTGTCATGTGTGGATTAATGTCTATACGTGTTAGTTAATTCATCTAGGAATCGATTACTATTTCCTTGGGCCCGAGTCTGTTTACCACTTACCCACATTCACATGGGCCGGAGGCCACACCTCTCTTGTATCGCCATCCTCCTTAGGTAGGATGCCAATATTAATCCTGCGTATTCTCCTTGGGTAGAATACGTACGTTCGTCCTCCTTGGGTAGGACAACAACCTTAAACTTACTAGACAAAACTCTATCATGAAGTCCCTCATTTTTATATCGACTTAATCGCCGGGCCAATGGCGAGCGGGTCATTAGTTGATAGGGCTATTAGGGTTGACATGCCTCACACCTTGCCGGTCAGACGGGCGTGTACTAATGGATCTGGGCACTTAGTCAATGATGATAGACATTGACGTAGGGCACAACTTATGTTCGTCAGTTGTCGATATGGTAACGGTCTAGTGGTTCACATGGGGAAGCCCCCACTGGTTATGGATATGGTTTGGGAAACAAGGAACGGATTAACTACTGGTTTTCGAATGAACTTATGGTTTTTTTTAAACAACTTAAAACTGGACAACCAACTGTGAACTCGCTCAACTTTGTTGTTGATTCGCTGTTACATGCCTTGCAGGCCTATAGGTGCATATTGTTGGAACTCGCTGTCTGGGAGGCTGGAGTGGTCATGGGTGGAGATACATGGAACCGCAACACAAGACTAATGGTTTACATATTGTTTATAAACACTTAACGAATGAATTATGCTTCCGCTGTTTACTGTGAAATATTTGTAACGTTGTAACACTCAATGTTAATAAATGAAAGTTTTATTTAAATATACCTATGAGTTCAATATGATTGGTGGCTAGATCCTGGTACGTCACACGCCTCGCGGGGGTTTCCGCATGTGGTATTTTGGGGGTGTGACAGATTGGTATCAGAGCCATTGGTTATAGTGAACTTGGTTTTAAAAAAAAGGGAAAACGTTTTTGTAAAACCAGACTATAACCGAACAGTTCTGAAAACTTGAATACGACCATGACACTCAGCTCCAGATTGCAAGGTTCGTCTCTCGTATACTCATTGTACTGCATAACTAGTGAACACTTACATATGATATTGCATGTGATTGCACGTATAGCACAACAGTATGAATTCATGTATTACTTGCACGTGTTACGTGACTGATAGGGTGGTATTTCCCTAAACCTTCATGGCTTACGCTTCGTGATGCTCTTTGTTTGCTACTCGAGTTGAGGAACCATTTGACATGAGTTAAGAGGAGATGAGATGAGCATGCAAATCACAATATTATTGTGGGTGCACACATAATAATAATGTGGGGTGCATGCGAGTCCCAGTGAGCCTTAACAAGTGGAAAAGGGGTTCCGTTCCGTTATTTGATTTATGTGAAACACAACAACCTATAGGAGTCATAGTAGTGATTGTCTCCTACTCGAGTGTGAACTTTTCATTTCCCTCTGAAACCTTTCGAAGCTAGATGCTATCGAGTGTCACCTGAACACCCATCTGAACGCCTAGCAAACTGTGCAGAACGTTAGGCGCTTGTACAAACATCCCTGAGTTGGATGTTGCAATGCCGAATGATTGGCCTATACTTCCCGCACTCCTATTCGTTTGCTGGAACTCATGTATTGACGTCTTAAATCCCGAAGTGCGATCACTTCTGCAACACTATCACAACATACCGTGTATTACTCAAACAACTTTCAACATCGATGAACAAGAGGATGAGCGTAGTACTTTACCAACCTCAGTATTTGGACGACCCTGACTACCGGCAATGAACATCAGCGGATTGATTTCAATTGAGTCTGTAACTCTAGTCAGCAATTTATGGGAGTCAACTCTTACGAATCAATCGGGGCATAAATGATGATAATTAACCAGGGTGTGGTATGCGTAACTGCCAGCACAGTGAGTAGCGCTTTAGGACGTGGCTCAGAATGTGAAAAGATGGACTTGGATGGTGAAGAATCGTAGGGCTTCATTTCGAACAACAACATTAGGGGCAACAGTCGCAGCGACATCAAGGTATTCGTAACCCTAGCCTACAGTAAGGAAATAAAGGTGCCTACAACATGGATTGGCCGTGGTTAAGTTAAGAAGACAACGACCAAAGGAACAACGACAGTACATGAAATCCGTGTAATGAAAGCAACAACATTAGAGATGATGCTCATGGAAGGGCATTTAGAATTGGCATGGGCGACGCCAGGACTTTAGCAGCATGGTAGCTAGTATGAGTAGCTAATCGCTTCGTCTCTGTCCGTTTGACCCTGATGCTCCTTGAATTTGAACCTGTTGTGGGATCGGCTGACGGCAAGACGATTGAAATTTCATATGTTAGTTGGGATGCAAACTCGACCTTGTGGGATAAGCGTTCGACACCGATCTTCTTTCTGCTATCCTCGATGGTTTGAAGCAGTAGTTAGAATGGAGTGGTAATCCCTACATCGCGCAGATATACCATTTGAGAAGAAAACTTTGCGTATCCCTCTCCCTAGTAGAAAATCATCATCTGTTTCAAAGTATCGGAATTGTGCAAGGGTTAGCGTCAATACTGCAATGAAAGCCCGGAAGTGTCCACAGAAGGATTACCCCGCTATGTTAGCACTTATTATTGATGTTAAGGCTAAGGAAAAGAGGATCGATGATCCACCCTTTGTTCGTGATTTCTCCCTGAGTGCTACCAGAAGAAGTATCAGGTTTACCTTCACATCGTCAGATGGAATATCAGATCGGTATCATGACAGAAGCAGCCCTTGTTACTAGTATTCCTTATTGTCTTACACCAGGAAGGTTGCAGGAACTGTCTAATCAACTTCAGGAACTATTGGACATGAGTCTTATCAGATCTAGTTTTTCGCTTTGGGGAGCCCAGTTATACCAGTGAAGATAAGACTTTCCGTATGTGTACCGATTATTGAGAGCATAACAAGGTGACGGTTAGGAACCGCTTGTCTCGACCATGTATTGGCCACCTGTCGACCAGCTGCGAAGATCAAGTTTCCATTCGAGTATTGGCTAGCGAACGAACTATCATCAGATGGAACTCCAAGAGGAGAATGCTCTTAGAACAACATGTCAAATGCAATGCAGCCATTTCAACTTTGTACATCATGATCATCGAGTTGATCAACGCACCAGCAACTTCAGGGATCGCATGAATCGACCGTATTTGTTGACGAGGTTCTGAATCCTGACCAGGAGAATGGAACGCCATGGGTGGCATTTGTATCTTATTTTAGAACTTCTGAGGGAGGAGCCGAGCCACTCTGCGCAAAGTCTTGATAAATGTAACTTCTGGGTTCGAGAGGTACCTTTTAGGCATATAATCAGCGAAGTGGGAATGTACGTGGATCTCGCTAAGATCCGTCTTGGTTGGAAACTGATCGACACCAAAGAGTCCTTTGAGGATACAGCAATTTCTTGGTCTCGCTTAATTCTATCGCAGATAAATCGCAGGATTTTCGAAGGTCGCGCAGCTTAAATCTCTCTAGCACAGCAGGGTGCTGTGTTCGTGAAAGACAGAATCGGAGGACGTATTTTCAGCTTTCAAATCCCAACTCTTCAATGCACTGAGCATCATCCTTACCAGAGGGTGTGGGTGATTCAGTGGTATATCCTTGTGGTTCGAATCAGAGTCCCAGTTACACGTCGACGCAACACAAGAGAGTGATGACTTACGTAATAGAGTTACCAGAGGAACTGCACGACACAACCGGCGGTGGAAACCGTGGTATTTGGATTTACTTGGAGGCATTACTTGGATGGTACCGAATGCGTTACCTAGACCAATCACAAGGGTCTCCCATGAATCGATATTCGAAAGAGCTAAAGGAAGAGGATTTTCAAGTTGGACCCATGAGGGGCATGGAGAAGCAACCTCAGGCAGGGCGGATGATATTCACCACCTCAAGAACGGGTGTGGACCTCATTATACGACAACTGGAGGGAACTCGTGTTGAGCAAAGCGCACCGGCTTCGATATTCTAGTCGTCTGGGTTTTGGTGAGAGACATTAGGATTTATAAATCTTGTACTGGTATTCGGGCATAAAGGCCCACCTAGCTAGGTATGGGAATGATGTTTGACTTGTGGGAAAGTCAAGACGAAGTGTTAGCAACTAGAAACATCTATATGGAAAGTGAAAATAGACAGCCATGGATTTGGTCGCTAGTCTACTTACAACTCGAAACGGAAACAATATCACCTGGCTGATCGTTGATTGCCACACGTAACCAACACACTTTCTAGCCATCAAAGAAACGGATAAGTTTTCTACACTCTCAGTCATCTACCTGAAAGAAGCGGTTACTAGGCACGGGGTGCCAACCTCCATTATCTCTGATCGCGACCCACGATCTACATCTGATTTGTGGCAAGCAATGCACAAATCCTTTGGCTCACGTCTAGACATGAGCACAACATATCAACCACAGACGGATGGGCAGACTGAACGCACCAACCAAACTCTTGAAGACATGCTTCGAGAATGTGTAATTGACTTTGGAAACGGCTGGGAAAGACACCTCCCTTTAGTGGAGTTTTCTTATAACAACAGTTACCGCACCAGCATCTAGGCTGCTTCGTTTGAGGCATTATACGGACGGAAGTGATGATCACCTCTTTGTTGGGCAGAAGTTGGAAACAGCCAAATCACTGGCCCAGAACTCGTCGTAGACACAATAGAGAAGATTGCTCAGATACGACAACAAATGGCGGTAGCTCGTGACCATCAGAAAAGCTAAGCTGATAAGCTCAGGCAACCACTCGAGTTCCAGGTTGGGGATCGAGTACTACTTAAAGTCTCACTTTGGCATACGAGACAGACTCAACCCGTGATATGTTGGACCTTTCGAAATCACGGAGAGAATTGGCAAGAGGCCTACAGATTGAACCTACCCGAAGAACTCAGTGGAGTTCACAACGTATTCCATGTGTCAAATCTGAAGAAGTGTCTGTCAGATGAAACCCTCATAGTTCCTTTCAAGGAGCTCACCATCGACGATTAGTTGCGATTTGTCGAGGAACCAGTGGAAATCTTGGACCGGGAGGTCAAGATTCTCAAACGCACCAGGATACCTATTGTTCGAGTTCGTTGGAACTCCCGTCGTGGCCCAGAGTTCACCTGGGAACGAGAGGACCAAATGAAACACAAGTAACCCCAATTGTTCGAGAAAAGTACAACCACTACTGAGGCTGAAGCTACTGCGGAATTTCGGGACGAAATTCCAAACAACGGGGGGATGATGTGACACCCCGGGAAAACCAAGAAAACCACGCAACCTAACTAGCTTCCCCAGTAACTACGTGCTAAATTTCGGGACGAAATTTCTTTCAAGTTGGGGATGATGTGACAACCCGAACATCTATGGTTAGCACTACTTAAATCCCACAACCTTCGGCGCATGTCTTTACGTTTAATTTCCCTATTTTGTGCAATCATGTGAGACTTGTAAAATTACATTCGTGCTTCATAAAAATGTTCTTAAGTGTATATTGGTTATTCCTAAATGAAAGCGTTAAGTGTTGTCATGTGTGGATTAATGTGTATACGTGTTAGTTAATTCATCTAGGAATCGATTACTATTTCCTTGGGCCCGAGTCTGTTTAACACTTACCCACATTCACATGGGCAGGAGACCACACCTCTCTTGTATCATTCCCCACATCACTCGGAGCCCATTCAGAGCATATATACACACCCAATTACATCGGACTTATGTTTGGAACTAGTGGAGCCTAGAGGAAGCCTAGAGTTGGGCCGATTGTTAATATTAGTGTATAATGAGCCCACTCCTCGTAGACTTTGAATGTGTTTAACTAGGATCTTGTAACCCATTGTAACCCACTTTAAATCTTGGTTTCTAAACTCTCGGCCCACCTTGTACTTAGCCCAGCCCACAACCTGTTGGGTCCGCAAACATGATTCTGTTATGGATTGCATATTTGTTCATTTGATTAATTGTAGAATAAGTGGTTAAGGGTTATAACATAAGGTTAACAAAGAAACCCTAGTGCACCTACTTCCTCGACGATCACCCCCCCTGTTGGAGTCCTCTTGCTCTTAGAGATCCTCTCTTGTGCCTAGATATATACATCGTCTGGTTAGTACAAAAACATCTCGGTTTTTACTTATGAATATATATATATATATATATGTGTGTGTGTGTGTTGATTATTTGTGCTGAGTATTTGTACATATTGTTTAGTAATAATAATACCCATTTAGAATAAAGAGTTTTGGGTAAATTAAACCATGCCATGACGTCTTATATATTGAGATTAGAATCTGGTCGAATAAGGAAATAAACTAGCATGTTTGCATGATTAAGAAAACCCTGTGTATGTTAATTAATTGGTTATTTAGGTGGTATGCAAACACACGAAGGTAGGGTATGATATGAATATACAATTGATAGAACATGATATGTTGTCAGGCCCTCATGAGATTTAGTTCAGTAATCAACACATGGTTTATCGGCCCAAAGTATGTGTCAGCCCACTAATAAATCGGTCCAATGAAAATCGTTTGGATGCTTTAACAATGTCGGCCACTATTGTTTGTTTTGTTAATAATTGATATGTTTTCTTTAGATTGGTAATGAATGAATATGGATATGATCTTGGTGGTTGATCGATTGGTATAACAGTGGGTATGATAGGAGTCCAAATACACAACACATTGGTGGACCGGTTACATGGGGGGCTTTACTTGTTATTAACTAACACAAACTGGGCCTCACACAAGATCATAATCAGGCCGGTTCTACTGAGCCACTAGATGAAACAGAATCACGTAAGTGTTGTGGGCCGGGACATATTTGGGCTTGGGATTTAGCCTGTCACACACACATTTAGTTGGGTCGGAAACCAGTTGGGCCGCACACAACCAGGAACGCTGTAATGGGCTACCAAGTGGTTGTTAGCTTAGTATACCTGTCATACGAAATTACTTGTGACTCAAATTACTTATTGTGTATTATGTGAACTTGTATGGTTACCTGAATGCAAACCGAATTGTTTGATTGTGGCATTGGGAAATACGAACTTGTGACGTAGGTATACTTATGGCTCGAACACTTGTTATAACAGGAGTGATGATAAGTGTCGTGCTTGTTCGCTACTTATGTAATGTGTATAAAGAATATGTGATTTATGTGTATATGAAACTGACTGGCATTGGTAACCATGCTAGGATTTGATTGATCAACTTGAATACGTAGATAAACAAACCGAGCAAACCAAGGTGAGTTCACACTATTTAAAAAGGCATGGGATTCCCGGTGGTTGGGAATGGGGTTAAAAAAATAAAACGGAACCTACATATCCTCCTTGGGTAGGATATGTACCGCCATCCTCCTTGGGTTGGATGCCAATATTAATCCTGTGTATTCTCCTTGGGTAGAAAACGTACGTTCGTCCTCCTTGGGTAGGACAACAACCTTAAACTTACTAGACAAAACTCTATCATGAAGTCCCTCATTTTTATATCGACTTAATCGTTGGGCCAATGGCGAGCGGGTCATTAGTTGATAGCGCTATTAGGGTTGACAAGCCTCACACCGTGTCAGTCGGACGGGCGTGTACTAATGGATCTGGGCACTTAGTCAATGATGATAGACATTGACGTAGGGCACAACTTATGTTCATCAGTTGTCGATATGGTAACGGTCTAGTGGTTCACATGGGGAAGCCCCCATTGGTTATGGATATGGTTTGGGAAACAAGGAACGGATTAACTACTGGTTTTCGAATGAACTTATGGTTTTTTTTTAAACAACTTAAAACTGGACAACCAACTGTGAACTTGCTCAACTTTGTTGTTGATTCGCTGTTACATGCCTTGCAGGCCTATAGGTGCATATTGTTGGAACTCGCTGTCTGGGAGGCTGGAGTGGTCATGGGTGGAGATACATGGAACCGCAACACAAGACTAATGGTTTACATATTGTTTATAAACACTTAACGAATGAATTATGCTTCCGCTGTTTACTGTGAAATATTTGTAACGTTGTAACACTCAATGTTAATAAATGAAAGTTTTATTTAAATATACCTATGAGTTCAATATGATTGGTGGCTAGATCCTGGTACGTCACACGCCTCGCGGGGGTTTCCGCATGTGGTATTTTGGGGGTGTGACACTTATAGTCCTTGTATGGACTTATAGTTTCATTTCAGTCCCTGCATGGACTAGTATTACCTTAAAGTCCCTATAAGGACTTATCTTCCTGTGTAGTCCATGCGTGGACGTTTGTTATTCTAATTCTCTAATGAACTTATTTTTCGTTTTAAGTCCTTGTGAGGACGTTTGTTCAGCAAAGCCCTTTTTGTGCGTATGTGGGACCAATATAGTCCTTTTATGGACGTGTTATTTCATTAAATCCCTATGGGGATGTGTTATTTCTATATAGTCCTCCCGTCATCACGAGATTTAATTATAGTCCCCTAGTGGACATGATATTTCATTATAACCTCTTTGTAGACATGACTTTCTTTATAGCCCCTTCATGGGCAAACTGTTTTAATATAGTCCCTGTACGGACTTATAATTTCCTTTTGGTCCCCTGTGGGCAAATATGATACTAAAAGTCCTGTTTAAGGCACTATGGTAAATTTCCTAATGATTTATTGGAAGTTTTAAAAATTTTTATATAGGTACTCATATTGTCCTTTATCAATCATTAGTATGAATTTTCTTCGAACTTTATCAATCAGCTAAGTAATTTCAAAAGATCTTCTTAATGGTTTACCCCTGCCAAGTGGCAAGTCCACGTTAATTGGCCAAAACTTTCGGTAGTTAAGGGTAATTATTCCTTCTACTATGATAGTTAAGGGAAATACCCCTTCTATCCAGAGGTGGTGAACTATGTTCAAGCCTCCAAACCTATATGATCAATGCGATCATGGTAATATCGTGTAACCATTAAGAGAAATTAATCCTTGTTAACATCTAATAACATGTTAACACTCCTGGTAGTGTGACTTGAGAAACCACACCAGCCGTCAAGGTATTTTGGACTATGTCCAAGCCTTAAAGCCTATATGATCAAATTTGATCTTGGCAAGTATCGTCAATGCGATGATCAAAATATAAACATCCGTTAGTGATGAAGTGCCTACGGGCTAAACTTGTTGTCCAATAAGGCAACGACAGTTGTGGTCTATGACCCCCTGTCTAAAAATATTGGACTATGTCCAAACCTAATAGTCTATATGATTAATGCGATCATGACTAATATCGTATAACATCCTAGTGATGTTTTACCTACGGATATAACATATTGTCCATTTGAGACATTGACATTGTGATCTTTATGATCCCCTGTCCGAGGTAGTGAGCTATGCTCAAGCCTAATAGTCTATATGATCAATGTGATCATGACTAATATCAGCTAATACAATGATCGCATTATTGTATAAGATATTTGATGTGCAGTCTTAGGTCTTCCTATCTTCATAATGAGATTTTTAAGAAGTACATTACGACTCGATAGTTATGGCTTACGTATTGATTTTCGGTGATTTAGATAACGAAACTAGAGTAATACAATAAACACATGGTGGATACGCCGCTGGTACTTCCTATATATAAGTGTGTTTATTGTATTACCCTTCGTGGCGTTATCCCAAATCACCATTAGGATTTATGTCGCCTACGGGTTATATACCATACTGTCCATTAGAGACATTGTCAAGTGTGACCGTTATGGTTCATCGTCAAAGGTGATGGGCAATGCCCAAGCCTTATAGTCTATAAGATCGATAAGATCATGACTAATATACTCAATTGAGATAATTATATAGATATATACATATATGTATATATGTAAACATCCATTAGTAATGTCCTATGATTTGCCTATGTGCCAAAATGAATCGTCGTTCAAGAGGATGACAGTTGTAGTCTATGACTCCCTGTCCAACGGTGAAGAACTAGGTTCAAATCTTAAAGCCCCTGATCTAATAAGATTGCGGCTTATAAATTTATGTCCTCCGTGACAGGCTTTTGTTGACATATCTTATAACGTCCTTTGCGACAAGGCCTTCATGCCATATGATTATTTATGACCTTCCTGACGGACTCATGTTTCATATTGTAAAAGCCATTGTGGCAAGCCTTCGAGCTATCTAAAATCGTCAATATGACAAAGACAGTTGTGACCTTGTGATCTCCTGTCAAAAGGGTAATGGACTCGGTCCAAACCTTAATTTCCATTGATGGACCTTTTGCGACCTAGGATAAATATTGATATACATTCAAATGACATTCATTAGAGATGTTCATACCCTATTAGCCGGTATGATTTAAGGATACCATGGCTAATGTATGTTGGTCGTCAGGACGATGACAAGCTATAGAAATGCAATTAAGCAATTGTTTAATTTTGGTGTTTAGTGCCAAGCGTCAAGTATGGCAAACTTGAATGAGACAAATAAAAGTCGTGATACTGATGATGCGACAAATACTAATGATGCAACAAATGGGAACCTCAAGGTTAACGGAGTTAATCTCCAAGCTGTGATTGACGCAGCTGATAGAAAGGCTATGAGAAAGGTCATGAAAAGGTTCGAAAAGCCGAATGCTACTTGCTCTAAATCATATTTCCCTGCTCATGAGAAGAGTTTTGCTCACACTTCGAATGCGAAGGACAAACCAAATAAGATGACATATAGTGAGGATCCCCGTTCCTCTAAAGGATGTACTTAAAAGTACTTTGTCTCTTGCAAATCAAGAGACTTCAATGGCGAAAAAGGGAGCCATTGATTTCATAAAATTGTTGGATGAAATGGAGACCATTATGGACATCAGCGGTTGTGCTGAGAGAGACATTGTGATATATGTATCACAGTCATTCAAGGGCAGTGCCCTTAATTGGTGGAAGACTTTAATGAAGTTACATGAAGAATACTCTTACACAATTTGGGATGGTTCAAGTTCATGGACTAATCAGAAAAACCGATTGACTGCGACACGGAATGGAAAAGGTGGAATAAGAATTTTCTGACTCTCACCATGCAGAATCTTGGCTGTTGACAGAATGTTACAAATTTTAGTTATTATCTGAGATAGTGCCCTATTCGGTTAACCCAAAATCTAAGCTTAATGCATTAATTATTGGTGGTTTAGCATCGATAATAAGAGGGCACATTAAGGTTTCAAAGCTTGCTTCTTATAAATCCATTATGGATCTATCTCAGCTACTCACGTTATATAGATTAAGAAATAAACCAGTCAAAGCGGAGACAGCCCTAAAACTGTCAAAGATAGTATAGCTAAGTATAGAGAGACTAAGAATGGAGGTGCTTAAACCCTCCTGATGAATGCCAAGAGGCAGTTCATATCAAAGATGACACCAGGTATATCCCTTATTGTGAATCAATTGCTAAGAATTTTGTTTTGATTCAAGTACTACTAAGTCTTTCATAGATCATAAGCTTAGCAAACTCTTATAATTTTCCCATAAGAACTCCAGATATTGAGTATAAGGTAAAACTTACCGACGAAAATCATAGGAACCATTTCTTCTATTCTTGTCGGAAATCTTCATTCATAAAATCTAGAGTACTCTTCCTCCAGACAGAGTACAATAATATATGCTATTTATTTTGTTATCTCATTGATTTCTATCAACTGCGAATGCCAAACTATATTGATAAAGGCGCCATATGAGGATTGGTGTATATTAGTGTGTTCCGTAGATTGCTTCCATGCCTGATCAGTATGGAGGTTTAATGCACGGAACCACTAAGATATCCCAATGGTCATATTGTACTAAAGTCAGCTAATAGTGTTCAAAGAATATATCCAGTATAGAAATGTCCAAGTAAGTGTCACTAATTACGGCATCCTTGCATTCGTAAAGCAAATGTGTCATTTATCTGACACGAATATCGATAAATGAACTGAAGCCTGAGATTTAGAATACCTCAGTAATCTCAGTGTGTCTTGGTTATCTTCTCCAAGGGACCACTCTGTTTATCTCCTGTGAGGCTAGTAGAGTTAAGGAAAACATACCGCTTAAGGCTACATTATTATAAAAGCTCCATATCGGTTAGTACCAACAATAACGGAAGGATTGAAACCCTAATCATATGAGTCTCAAGATAAAGCTTCTCGAAGCCTAATTCATAATTTCGAGAGCTCCGACATTATTATTTCAGAAAGACGGTTCGTTATGCTTATACATTGATTACCGCAACCCTATTTAGGCAACAATTAAGAATCGCCATCAGCTGCCCAGGATCTCGATTTGTTCGACTGACCGTGAGGTTAGCTATTCTTTATGGTTAGTTTAAGCAATAGTTGGAGTAACCATCTCACCTTAAATAAGCTCTCCTATAACTAATAAGTTAGTATATAAACATCAAGGCTGCTCCTTTGGAGACCTTGTATAGATGGAATGTTAAACGTCCGTTTGATGGACAGGACTTTGGTAAGTCCAAACATCAAGATCTGAAAGTTGCCCTGGAAACAATGGATAGGATCATATAAATTTATAATCATCTGGAAGTTGCAAGTAATCGGTGGAAAAATCAATCATTGATGAAAGTCGCAAACCTCTTAAGTTCTTAATAAGGAATAAGATTCAACTGAAAGTATCACCCTAGAAGGGTGTGCTAAATTTTAATTTAACAGGCTAGTTAAGCTTTGGATATATATTGGACCATTCGAGAAAACCGAGTATGTCAAGATCGGTAGCTAGTAAACTGAAACTTGCCTAAGGAGCTTGATGGAAATCGCAATGTGCTCTACACTGGTGATTTAAGGATATATCTAGCCGTTAAGTCGATAGCATTATGATGTGCAGAGTAATGAAAACTTATGGTTTGTTGAGGAACCAGTATCGATTCAGGATCGACAAGATTAAAAGCTCCAAAAGAAAGCATATACCTATTGTAAAGATTAAACGGGATGCCGTTGGGCCCCCGAATATGTACGAGAGGTCGTAATTACTTTACTACAAAAGAACTCCTATCTTTTTAGCAAATCTCGAGGTCGAGATTTCTTTTAAGGGGGTGAGGATGTAACACCTCGTAAAAATCACGTCCAATGATGTATCGACACATGTACTAAACCCTAATAAAGTCAAACGTTGAATTTGAGAGACTAATTTTGCGAAAAATCAAAAATTTTGATTATAGAAGGACTTGAAAATGTTAACATGCATAATATAAGCCTCTGAATAATGTTACATAGTAATCGTATTCACAAATGATCCACCTGTTGATCGAGAGTAGCCGTTTGCGTAATTAATTGAAAGTTTGCGCGACGAAGGGTTAAAAGTGTCAACATGTTAATTCTTACCTCTGAGTGACCTTTTAACAAGCCGGGAGCTTTATGATGTTTGATTATACTATCAGGAATTCCAAATATTGGCCATCTAAGGCTTTTATGCCTATAAGTGAAGTCTAAATTCAGAGACTTGGAGATAGATGAGTTCTTAAAGAGAGAAAAGCGAGCTAAAAGGTTCAAGGAGATATTTGATAGAGCTGCAAAACTTGGAAGATGGAAGCTGATGAGACCTCCACCAGTAGACCAGACACCAATCGAAAAGGAGGAAAACAAGATCCCAAGATGGGATAAAAAGCGCGATGGTGATCCTGAATATAGAAAATACTGGAATGGAGTTGGTAGGCCTCTAAGGTGAAAGATGCTTCAGGAACGAGATGAAAAGAGAAGGCAGAAAGCTAAGGCTAGGAGACGCAGCAGGAAGACAACTTGAAGACTATGCAGGAAGGAAGACTACAGCTACATCCAAGGGGGAGTCTGTTAGTGCATATGTCTATAACTTCCGTCTGCATCGAGTCTTATGTATTTTGTCCTGTTTGTGTGTTTTTGTATATGTATGTATATGTATGCGTGTCTAGACAAAACAGGGAACGACGCGTAAACTGTTAAGTAAAATCCGTCGAACGACATGTGTCATCCGAACGGATGGCCATCCAATCAGATGACCATCCGAACGGGTGGCACCCTCTCCTTCCCTGTTTGCCTATAAATAGTAGGTTAGTGCTAGTTGTCTAGGAGTTTTGGCTGATTACTGAAGCGAAGCTCTGTCTGTCTGACTTTCATCTGGAACTTCTGTACTTTTATACTTCATCAATGAAATCAGACATGTTAAGGGTTGAGATTGTTGTATGTGATTCTCAGACGGTGTCGAGGGATTCTGCACCTCGCCACTGATCGATTCCGCTACGTTCTTACACTAGAACAGATCCTGCGCGTGGCCTAACAAATAATAATTATAACATATTATATTTGACCTGAATCATTTCTGGGATATATTTACGTCAAAACGTAAATCAACTTGATGTTATACCCACATGTACATAAAAAAATGCATAAAACTCGGTTACAAAGCCTTTAGAAAGTTGAGAGGGTTTTAAGTGTCGAAAATTGAGGGGTATAAATAATAAAAAACACAAAAAGACAAAAAATCAAAATCCAAAGGACAAAAAAGAAAATGTTGGTGCATATTGGTGACAACAGCTTAGATTTGGTCTTTGGATATCTTGTAATTAGTTAAACGATAAACGGTTAGCGTGTTTAGCTTTGTATTAGTGAATTAATAGAGTTTGGGCTAAACAAAACCCACATTGGGTCTAGGGGGACGAATTGGGCTTGCCCATGTAGGAAACTCTAGCCCAAGTTGCAAACCTTGTGTTATATAAACAAGGTTATGCTTTAGGGTTTAGGTTAATCAGCCAAAACAGAGTTTGTAAGAGAATTCTAGAGAGAGAAAGTAGAGAGAGTGAGAGATTTCGAAATTGGGTTTGTAGTCAAGATCACAGATAGTGGCTGTGAGGTTGTGAGGTCTTGAATTGATTGTAAACTGCAAGTTGGATAATCAATAGAAGACCTGTTTGATTGTGAATTATGTGTTTCTACTCGTTTCTGTGATATTCTGATCAAGAGGATTCCGCACTCTTGATTAGATTGACAATTCTGTGAAAGATCCATACATCAAGGGGACCTACAGAAAAAATAACAAATCATCATTCACCCATGTTGATAGTTATATTATATATATAACTAGTGTTAAGGAACCGTGCTTTGAGGCGGGATTGTAGACGTAAAAATGTTGAATCATGCATGCCCGTTGCAGCGTGTTAACTTGCAAAAAATAACCTTAAACGTAAAACATTGAAAAAAATAACTAAGTCGACTTAGGATCCGCACATTGTGTCACGGTTGTTAAACGTAAATTGCAAAACAAAATAAAGTAAAAACTTTGAACCACACATTCGCGTTGTATGGTTTTAACTCATAAAATTTAAACCGAAACGTAAAATGAAAAATTTGTAAAATATGAAAAGTATATGGGACTGATGCGTGCGAAGTGTTATATATATTAGGTGTATATTTTAGGCCCTTTTTAACACTTATTTTTAGCCAAGTTTTAAATTTATAAAACACGATATTTTACTAACACTAAACACACATATGGGCAAGTGCACCCATCGTGAGCGTAGTATAGCGTTGGTAAGATACCGAGGTCGTCCAAGGACACAAGAGCTTTTAGTACCGGTTTATCCTCAACGTCTAATCAAAATAAAAAAAAAGTTTAGAAAAATGTTTTAAACTAAGAAAAATAAAAACTAACTAAAATGCTGAAAATAAAAATAAAATAAAAACAGATAGACAAGATGAATCACTTAGTTCCGACTCGTATCTAGTATAACCTTTGATTATTTCCGCACTTTTGCACATAATTAAGAGATTATCTTAGTTATTGTAGTAGGCCCCTCTTTTGAATGTGACGTTACCCTCACCACAGTAGTTTGAGTCAGCAAGGATACAATCCTAAAAGGGTGGATTATTGGAAGATAATGAATTAAGTTATTAATGCAGTATTGTGGTAGGCCCCGCTTTTGGCGGTGACGTTACCCTCGGCTAAGTAGTCTGAGTCAGCAGGGATACAGTCCTAAATAGCCGGGTTATAGTATTAATAGTAGTTAACTTATGAGGGGATCAAAGAGTTTGGACCCCCGCCATCCAATACCGTGAAGTATTGAAGGAGGTCCTACTAAATTTGACCCAGGTCCATTGCAGGACCTCTAAACGCTGAACAATGGCAAGACCTTTACCAAACCGTTCCCTTAACCCCCGACCAGGTAGCCAACATACCTCCATATAGACCGTGGAGATATGAATGGTGAAAATCTTTTATTTTATATAGACAGTAAAATAATGCCAAGACACCACGGACAAACGATAAGGAAAGATCACCTTCAACATAAGTAACTAGTTATTAAAGTCATTAATACAAAACCAAATAAAAAGTGCAAAAGATTAGAAATAAAAAGTATTATACTAGACACTTTGTCTTCACCAAGTGATGTAAGAGACTTAGGCAAACATGGCCTTGATTGTCAAGAACTCTTACGATCAATCTTGGATCCCGAGACGACTCACACACTCTACGATGGACAATGGATGATGGTGGTGGATGATGGTGTTATGGTGGTGGTGGGTGGTGGGTGAAGTGTGAGAGAGGTGGTGTGCCAAGGGATGAGTTGAAATGAAACCAAGCACCCCTATTTATAGGCTGAACAGAGAGCTGGGCACGGCCCCGTGCCTGTCTGACACTCTCTCTCCTCATTAATTGTAATTCGCAATTACAATTAATGCGCCTGCAGTACTTTCAGCACGCCCCCGTGTTCACTGGGCACGGCCCCGTGGTGGGCAATAGAAGCTTCTATAGGTTTGTCTTTTCTGCTGCTTCTTGGGCACGGCCCCGTGCTGGCTGAGCACGGGGCGTGTTCAGTCTTCTGCCTTCTCTATTTTGCTTGGGAAGATGCCGTTGAGGGGTCGGGCAATCCACTTATGTTCCTTTCCTTGTATTTATGTTGGATTTAGCTGTCTTTTTACTTTGCTCATTTAATCCTGAAAATACAAAAGGAAGACAAAAACACTCTTTTTCCAATATTAGTAGTTAAAAAGGGTTAGTTTTATGCCTTATTTGATGTAATTTATATGTTGCATTTTACACACATCAAATACCCCCACACTTGAACTTTTGCTTGTCCTCAAGCAAAACTCTTTAATATGTGGTTTACACTCCCAAATGGAATGGGTAGAAGAGAAGGTTTTTGGCTTGTCGTAGAGTGTCAGGAATCCAAGATCCTTTTGGGTTTTATTTTTATCTATTTACAATCCTATTCGTAATGATTTATTTAGAACGTTTCATAGGAAAAATTACTTATTTGGGCATAACATGCCTTTTTAAAATTCCATTTATATACAAGTTCACATACCTCACGGGAGAAATCACTCACACTCGGCCGAAGGTGTATTTTTAGTGAATCACTCGAGAGCGGCATGGAACTTATTCCTACCATAAGCTTGCCAAGCAATCAATCCTCCTCCTTTTTAACTTTTTTACCTTTGTAAATATCAAGAGGACTTTGTGGGTTAAGGGTTAGGCTTGGGTTAAAGGTAGGTGGTTGGGATAGTGGTTAGTGGTTAGTAGAAAAAGGGCGAAAAGCGTAACAAGTGTCGGTTTTCGTAAGACTTTCTATTTTTTGTAACTTTTTATTTTGATGAAGCTATTATTCAAACAAAGTTATTTTTGATGAACTTGTTTGTTTATTTTCTTTTTGCTTCATCATCAACACTTTTTTTTTTGAACGATCATACGAAAAACCGAACTTGTTACTAAAACAAAGGGTTAAAAATAAAAAGGTTTTGGTGGGAAAAAGGGTTTTTGGTTTGGGTGATGAAATGAAAAGGTTTAGGCTCAAAGGGGTTAACTAGGGGGATTTTTGGGTAGGTGGTAAAAGAAAAAGAAAAATAATGGTGTAGAAATAAAAAAAAGTTTGTCCTAATGCCTCCATCATTTACTTACTCGGGTTTAAGTTGATAAGGACCGGGAATGTATCGTCATGGCAAGTTCTAGAGTCGTAAGAACCAAGCGGCTATTCACACAAGAAACGAAAAATGAGCATTTAGTCTAATGATATGTAATTGTATGCTCAATAAAGGCTCAAAACTCACTTTTGTGGGAATGGGTTTTTATGTGATCAAGTATATATAATCAAATTTTAACTAAGTTTGTCATGCATTTTCATAATTTTCTTATGTTGGTTCTTTTTATCACTACGCTATCGGTTGTAAATTCGTAAAAATATAACCTTTTTGAGAACTTGAATTTCCCGGATTAAACCTAGACAACTAAAAAAAAAATGAAATTTTTGAAAAATTTTGGGGTGATTAGCGGTTCCAATAGAGTTTTGTGTAAGGCTTGTATTTAGGACTTGCAAAATTCAAGGTTTTAGCATCCTCCCCACACTTAAATTACACATTGTCCTCAATGTGTCCCAAAAATAATTTTTTAGGTTGATTAGATGTGTAAAATGGTGTTAAAAAGCAAAAAATTTGTGTTACTGGGCGCTGAACACGGCCCCGTGTTGTCCGGGCACGGCCCCGTGTTCAAGTGCCAGTAACAAAATTAAAACAAGAGAAACAGAAGTCTGGACACGGGGGCGTGTCAGGTGAACACGGCCCGTGTCCAGTTACCTGAACTGGGCATTTTTCTGCAGGTGGTTCAGCACGGGGCCGTGTTGGTTGGGCACGGCCCGTGTTGAACCTTCTGTAATGGAGAAAATTGTCGGGTTGCCTTGTTCTTGTGCATGAAGTCATTTTTCTCGTTCCCCTTTTCATCCCTTACCACCATGAGTGTGTTTTATTCATGAAAATTAAAACTAACTAGAAAACATAAAAATTAATCTAAATTAAACTAAGGATAGTTCCGCGGAATGCCTCCGTGATGCGCCACGTTTATAAGGGTCCTTGGCTAGACCCAAAGCCGGTCACATGTCACCCAAGTGGGATGTATTGCATCCCATGTTACACCGTCAGAGAGCATCATCCAAGCTTGAGTCTATGATCTGCATGTAGTTGACCGGGTCTTCGTCCTCAATTCTTTTTCCACATTCAAACTTCACCTCCTCATCTCCAAACTTCAATGTTAACGTTCCGTCATTCATGTCTACCACCGCTTGGGCGGTGGCTAGAAATGGCCTCCCGAGGATAAGAGGGACATCGGTGTCTTCTTCCATGTCTAGGATGACAAAGTCGGTTGGGAAAACGAAGTTGTCAACTTTTACCAACAAATTCTCAGCGACACCTTGTGGAAATTTGACGGATCTGTCGGCAAGTTGTATGCTCATCTTTGTAGGGCTTGTTATTCCTAGGCCGAGTCGTTTGAACATTGATGTGGGCATGAGGTTAATGCTAGCCCCAAGATCGGCTAATGCATTACGAACGGGAGATTCCCCAATCGAGCAAGGAATTGTGAAGCTTCCGGGATCGATTTTCTTTTGTGGAAGTTTGTTGAGCACTAAGGCGGAGCATTCTTCGCCTAAGTTAACTAATTGCAATGATTCAATTTTCCTTTTGTTTGTGAGGAAATCCCTCATAAATTTTGTGTATTTAGGCATTTGGGTTAGGACCTCGATAAAAGGAATATTAACATGCAATTGTTTTAGTAAATTTTCAAATTTAGCGAATTGCTCATCGGTCTTTTGACGATTTAACCTACCGGGGTACGGAATTGGAGGAGTCTTGGTGGGCTCTTGAGTTGGCAGAGAAGCCTTTTCTGGCGCAGGAGGAGTCACAGGCTGACTAGAATGGCTTCCTTCATTTGGCGGCAATGGAGCATCCTCGGGACCCACGGTTCGATTTCTTAATGTGATGAGGTGTACTTGTGCCTTCGGGTTGGTTTCGGTATTACTAGGTAACGCGCCTTGTGGTCTCTCAGAGAAATTTTGAGCTAGTTGATTTAATTGTTTTTCAACGTTTTGAATGCTAGCTTGTTGATTTCTAAAATTCGATTCCAATTGTTGAAATCGATCCGAGTTTTTCTTTTCAGTGTCAGAGATGAGGCGAGATACAGTATCTTCAAGCCTTTCTCTTCCACCTTGTTGTTGAGAGAAATTTTGTGGTTGTTGAAAATTAGTTCGTTGGTTTTGTTGGTTACTACTATTGCCGGGATCTCTCCAACCAAGATTTGGGTGGTTACGCCATCCTTGGTTGTAGGTACCCGTTGGAGGACCCGACGGCCTAGGTCTATTATCAATGTAGTTTACCGTTTCTGTTTGTTCATCTAATTCTTTCATACAACTCCAATTTTCATGTGACCCACCACACCCTTCGCAAGCCATAACCGAGGCCGTTTTTGTCATTTCTAGCTTTTTGAATTTTGAAGAGAGGGCCTCGATTTGGGCTTGTAAAGAGGTGCTTTCATCAACCTTATGGGCGCCCGGGGCAATAGATTTATTACCTCGGGGAGTGTGCCATTGAAAATTGGTTTGAGCAATTTCCTCAATTTGGTTATATATTTCATTTGGGCGACGATTACCTAAAAGTCCCCCGGAGCTTGAATCAAGTGTTTGTCTTGTGTGTGGCAACAACCCATTGTAGAAAGTGGATACTTGTTGCCATACCGCTAGACCGTGATGAGGACACTTTCTTAGAAGCTCCTTGAACCTTTCTCAAGTTTCATATAAGGATTCCCCATCCTCTTGTGAGTATGTATTAATTTCAGTCATTAATTTAGCCGTTTTAGCAGGAGGGAAATACTTATATAAAAACTTTTGGGCAAGTTCATCCCAAGTGTTTACCGATCCAACTGGGAGGGTGTTAAGCCAAGCCTTAGCTCGGTCTTTTAGTGAAAATGGAAACATTCGAAGGCGGATGGCGTCATTTGATGCTCCATTGATCCGAAAGGTATCACATATTTCTAAGAAGTTAGTAATATGTAGATGGGGATCCTCGTCCGCAAGCCCGTGGAAGGTTGCGGAGTTTTGGAGCATTTGTATCAAATGCGGCCGAAGTTCGAAGTTATTGGCTTCGACATTCGGTGCATTGATAGCGGCGCCGAGATTGCCTACGGTGGGCCGTAGGTAATCCATGAGGGTACGTTGGTCCGCCATTGGAAGTGGGTCCCCTGAAACTTTCTCTTGATTTTTGGCTTTAAGTCTTTTTCTGAGAAAGCGTTCGGGTTCTTCTAGAGGTTCTTTTATGTCTCTACTAGAACTGGAGCTCATGCACTACGTAGGAGGTTCAGACGTGGCGCCTAGGTTCCAAGTCCTGCAATAAAAACAGAAAAGAACGTTGGTTAGAATATTCACCACGGCCCCGTGCTCAGTGAACACGGCCCGTGGTCAGAGGCACAGTGATTGTTTTCTGGATCCCTGTTACTGGGAGTTGGACACGACCCCGTGTTGCACCGACACGGCCCCGTGTTCAGCTCTCTGTAACTCAGAAAATAAAAACTGCCAGTGATGATGTTGGGCACGACCCGTGTCTGACCGGGCACGGCCCGTGCTGAGCGCTGCAGAAGCTGAAAAACTAAGAAAATCCTAAAAAAAATTAAAAATAAAAATAAAAATGATTAGGCCGTTGATTCCTAACTTTCTTAAAATCCTTGTGTCCCCGGCAGCGGCGCCAAAAACTTGATGCGTGCGAAGTGTTATATATATTAGGTGTATATTTTAAGCCCTTTTTAACACTTATTTTTAGCCAAGTTTTAAATTTATAAAACACAATATTTTACTAACACTAAACACACATATGGGCAAGTGCACTCATCGTGAGCGTAGTATAGCGTTGGTAAGATACCGAGGTCGTCCAAGGACACAAGAGCTTTTAGTACCGGTTTATCCTCAACGTCTAATCAAAATAAAAAAAAGTTTAGAAAAAGGTTTTAAACTAAGAAAAATAAAAACTAACTAAAATGCTGAAAATAAAAATAAAATAAAAACAGATAGACAAGATGAATCACTTGGTTCCGACTCGTATCTAGTATAACCTTTGATTATTTCCGCACTTTTGCAAATAATTAAGAGATTATCTTAGTTATTGTAGTAGGCCCCTCTTTTGAAGGTGACGTTACCCTCACCCCAGTAGTTTGAGTCAGCAAGGATACAATCCTAAAAGGGTGGATTATTGGAAGATAATGAATTAAGTTATTAATGCAGTATTGTGGTAGGCCCCGCTTTTGGCGGTGACGTTACCCTCGGCTAAGTAGTCTGAGTCAGCAGGGATACAGTCCTAAATAGCCGGGTTATAGTATTAATAGTAGTTAACTTATGAGGGGATCAAAGAGTTTGGACCCCCGCCATCCAATACCGTGAAGTATTGAAGGAGGTCCTACTAAATTTGACCCAGGTCCATTGCAGGACCTCTAAACGCTGAACAATGGCAAGACCTTTACCAAACCGTTCCCTTAACCCCCGACCAGGTAGCCAACATACCTCCATATAGACCGTGGAGATATGAATGGTGAAAATCTTTTATTTTATATAGACAGTAAAATAATGCCAAGACACCACGGACAAACGATAAGGAAAGATCACCTTCAACATAAGTAACTAGTTATTAAAGTCATTAATACAAAACCAAATAAAAAGTGCAAAAGATTAGAAATAAAAAGTATTATACTAGACACTTTGTCTTCACCAAGTGATGTAAGAGACTTAGGCAAACATGGCCTTGATTGTCAAGAACTCTTACGATCAATCTTGGATCCCGAGACGACTCACACACTCTACGATGGACAATGGATGATGGTGGTGGATGATGGTGTTATGGTGGTGGTGGGTGGTGGGTGAAGTGTGAGAGAGGTGGTGTGCCAAGGGATGAGTTGAAATGAAACCAACCACCCCTATTTATAGGCTGAACAGAGAGCTGGGCACGGCCCCGTGTCCGCTGGGCACGGCCCCGTTCCTGTCTGACACTCTCTCTCCTCATTAATTGTAATTCGCAATTACAATTAATGCGCCTGCAGTACTTTCAGCACGCCCCCGTGTTCACTGGGCACGGCCCCGTGGTGGGCAATAGAAGCTTCTATAGGTTTGTCTTTTCTGCTGCTTCTTGGGCACGGCCCCGTGCTGGCTGAGCACGGGGCGTGTTCAGTCTTCTGCCTTCTCTATTTTGCTTGGGAAGATGCCGTTGAGGGGTCGGGCAATCCACTTATGTTCCTTTCCTTGTATTTATGTTGGATTTAGCTGTCTTTTTGCTTCTTTTGTGTTTTTGAGCTCATTTAATCCTGAAAATACAAAAGGAAGACAAAAACACTCTTTTTCCAATATTAGTACTTAAAAAGGGTTAGTTTTATGCCTTATTTGATGTAATTTATATGTTGTATTTTACACACATCAGGGACCAAAGTTGAAAGTGGAAAAATATTAAGATAAAGATTAGAAGTAAAAAATGTTTTATGACAAAGTTGTAAAAGACAAATAACTATAGGGCTGAAAATTATAAAAAAAATTGAATTATAATAAGTACTCTTACTCATAAACTAAAGGTTGGTAAAAGTAGAAACATATCATTCAATGGGTGGGTGGACAAATGAACCAAGAAAGAAGATGTATTGTGCATTACTCAGTACACAAAGCTAGAACAACTTATACAAAGTTGAATAGTAGATTCAACTCAAATAAGTTTTTTGTGAATTAATAGAGGGAAATATAAAATATATAACTAGTGTCAATTTCGCCGTGCATTGAGGCGGAATTCAGTCGGTAACAGTTTGGTTTATCACGGACATCTTCTTTTGATCCAGTCATCTCTGATATATTCTTCTAAGTCTCAGTTGAAGTTCTTCTACATTGGCTGTATGCTTTTAGAGAACTTCACCTGCGACTGAGTTGTATTCAGATGCTTCATGGTAAAGTTCAGATGACTCGCTGTCATCAGATGCTCCTCAGCTATTTACGTTCTTTTCAACACTTGTTTGTCTTTTATGAGAGTTATATAAAATCTTTTAACATTCAACAAGAAAAATTGGTTGAGGCCCCAATCTCGCAATCACCGAATTACTCTTTACCATTCGAAATGATGTGTTAAGCAAGTGACTACGTGGTCAGGGTCGTGTTGGGGAAATGGTTGAGAAAAAAACGATGGCAATTTATTATGCGAGCAAAACTCTTTCAGATGCACAAAATGAAATTACACAACAACTGAAAAGGAGTTACTCATGGTGGTTTATGAATTAGATAAGTTTAGATCTTATATAAGGGGTAGTAAAGTAATCATTTACTTTGATCACAATGCTGTCAGGTACCTCATGGACAACAAAGGTGCAAAGCCCCGATTGATTATGTGAATACTCTTTTTGCAAGAGTTTGATTTGGAGATACGGGATGAGAATTGAAGTAAGAATGTAGTGGCTGAGCACTTGTCCCAGTTGATAGTTGAAGGTGTCTCTCAATCTATGGATATTAATGAAACCTTCCTTGGTAGGCATATATTGTCTATTTCTAGCTTACCATGGTTTGTTAACATTGTTAATTACTTGGTAACAGGTACAATGCCAGAACACTGGGTAAGGAGAAAGAGGATTCATATCCTCTCACAAGTGAAGCATTATAGGTGGGAAGAGCTATATTTGTTTAAAGTGTGTGCGGATCAAATGATAAGAAGATGCATCCCAGATGAGGAGATTTTGAGTGTGTTGTCCCATGTGCATTCCTTCTCATGTGGTGGTGACTTTAGTGGCCAAAAGACGGGACCTAAAGTGCTTACATTGCCAACTTTATTTAAAGGTGCATTTAAATTTTTTAAAAACTGTGTTAATTGTCAACAAATAGGGAGTATTACAAGGAGGGATGCGATGCCCATGTAACCGGTTCTTACAATAGATGTTTTTGACGTTTGGGGAATCGATTTTATGGGCCCATTCACCAATTCTCTTGGCAACTTTTACATTTTGGTGGTCGTGGACTACGCGTCCAAATGGGTCGAAACATTAGCCACGAAAACGAACGACGACACTGTCATTTGTAATTCTATCCAAACTAACATCTGCTTAAGGTCTGGGATTCCTCAAGTCATCATAAGTGATGGAGGATCTCATTTTGAAAATTTCAAGTTTGGACAGTTACTCAAACGGTATGGTGTTAACCATAGAATTGCAACTCCTTATCTTCCTCAAACGAGCGGTCAGGTAGAGGTGTCAAATAAGCAAATCAAAGAGATTTTGCAAAAGACCGTAAGGGTGGACCAAAAGGATTGGTCGACGAAGTTGAATGATGCCTTATAGGCCTATTGAACGGCTCATAAAAACCCTATTGACACTACACCTTATCACTTGGTTTTTGGTAAGAACTGTCATTTACCAGTTGAACACGTATAAACTGCATTATGGGCTATTAAAGTGGTTAACTTGAAATATGATGCAGGTAAAGAGTGGAAGTTGAAGTTGTGCAAGTTGGAAGAGTACAAGCTCCCTCAGATGAAGAAGAGGAGGAGGATGATGAACCAGGTGCTCCGGAGCACATGACGCCACCAAGAATACTGCTTGGGATGCAAAGTGGTGAATGGAAAATTTTGATTAAGCAAGGGGTTCAGAGGGCAAGGAATAATGTGCATGACACTTGGTCCAATTTACACCAACAACAATATTATTGAATTACAAGAAGCGAAATGTTGGCAACTCTTAGGTATGAAGATATCTAAGCTCGTATGCAAGAGAGGCAGAGAATAGATGATGAGAGTGGCAGTATTTTTTATGGGTTTGGAGACCGAGAAAAATAACCGATAAATCTTTGAAACCAAAAACCACCACCACCACCACAACCTTGTGGAAGGTCAACCTTATAAGGAGTACGCATCCTGCACGGATTACTTCACCATTCATGACCAACCACAAGCGGTGCGAGCGGTGGTAACCAACCCACAATCATATGCTTATAGTTTTATTCCACTCCACCTACCCACACCATCAGCTGAAGGATCATCTTCCTCGGCTCAAGACCCGTGATATGCACAAAATACAACATATAAATTATATCAAATAAGGCATAAATCAACCCTTTTATGTACTAATGTTGGAAAAAGTGCGTTTCTTTGTATACTTTTGATTTTCAGGATTAAAAGAGCTTAAATGTACAAAAGGAACAAATCAATGTCAAAAACCAACATAAATACAAAAGAAGAGAAGTTGATACACCATACCTACCCTCCAAGCTTCACCCCAAGACCAAAGCAACAAATCAGAAAACAAGCATGGGGCCATGCCACCAAGGCATGAGGGCGTGCCCCATTTTAGAGTCCATGAAGAACAAGACAAACAGAAGCAGACAAGAGACACATAGCTGTGTCCCATAGACACGTGCCGTGGTCAACTCCCAGATATGCAAAATCTCTCAAAGTATAGCAAGTACAAGACCACGAGGTCGTGCCCTCTGACACACGGGTCGTGTGTACAAGAATCGGGAGGTAGCAACCAACAAAATCAAAATCAATGACCCAACTTTCAACAACAACACCGAAACGAGCAACAAGTTACCCACAACAACAACAAGGAGGAAGATAAAGACTTGAGGACCTCATCACTCATCTTTTCTCTGAATCCCACAAACGGTATTCGGAAAGGTTCCTACAAACTGAAGCCAGAATTAGGAACCAACAGGCTAGTATACAAAACATTTAAAAACAAGTAAGCCAACTTGCCCAAAATTTCTCCGAAAGACCACAAGTTGCCTTGCCTAGCAACACTGAACCAAACCCAAAAGCACAAGTAAACGTCATCAATTTAAGAAACCGGAGAGTAGGACCCGATAATGAAACAACTTTATCTGGTAGTGTTTGACATGCAATAATTATATGCGAAATGAAATTGACCATTGTGAAGAAATGAAAAAAGGGTGTTTGGTTGGTCAATGGAATGGAATCACCTGTTACATCGTCCATTCAGTTCTCTCTAAAACACCAAAATTAATTTCATCCACCCCCTTGTTTTTGTTCATTTCATTTCCTCTTTCACCCTTCATCACCTCCACCACCCTCCTACCACTACCGACACCCACCACTACCACCAACCATCACCTTGCTACCACTAGCCATTGCTACCTCCACCACCCACCAACGTCAACCATCACCGCCTGCCACCACCACCCGCCACCACGACCAACCACCATCACCACCCACCGTCTACCACCGCCACAATGCACCAGCACCCACCACCACTGCCTCCACCACTTCCCACCATCACCAGCCCCACTCACCATAAGTTTAATTTTATTGCTTTGTCTTTTCTTGCCTGTCAAGCAACACAAAGTAATTATTCATTTTATTTTCACGTGATAACCACACAAGAGAGCGTAATGGTAATAATAAATTTCATTGCTTTTTCAATTTCATTACCGCGTCCATTTTTTACCCCATACCAAATAATTAGTTAAATGCACTGGTGAATTTATATGTAAGCTAGAGTGGGCACATGCTAGGGGTGAGCGTTGTGCGGACTAGTTCGGTTATTGCCTATAATCGAAACCATAACCGTACACTTCGGTTATCAAGAATCATTGCCGTTCGGTTTTGGTTAACGTTGTTTTGGTTATTTGCGGTTAATTTGGTTTTGATTCGATTATAGGTCTGTTTTTCCATTGTTTCTAAAGTTAGACAAATATTTCAAAAACTTGAGATTAACACTATGAAAATTGAAAGGTTTATAAATTTATTTATCAATGTAAAGTTGTAAACTCATATTTGCTTATTACCTATAACTACAAACACAAGATGGGAAATAGTGCCAAGCAGCTGTTTGGCACTCTCCCATTGGTCCAGCCAATTTACGATTTTATCCCCGTTTTAAAATTACGATTTCGCTACCAGTACAAAATTACGTTTTTGCTACCAGCTAAATATTACAATTTTGCCCCCGGTTCAAAATTACGATTTTGCCCCATTTAAATTAACAGTTTTGCCACTAGTTTTGTTTATTTTTCTCCCACCCAAATTACGATTTTTCCCTCCATTTAAATTTACATTTTTGCCATCGTTTTTGTTTGTTTTCCCAATCACATTACGATTTTGCCCCCAGTGTAAAATTACAGTCATGTCATTTTTATAGTTTTTTTACAAAAATGTGGTAGTGTTTTGTTTTAATTGGTTGACTTGGTGTAATTTTATTCGTGCCGGACGGCTGCCTGGTACACGCTCATTTGTCCTGAAAAATTACAATTTTGGCTCCAGTTTAAAATTATAGTTTTCTATCGTCTTTGTTTTTTTAGCAAAAGTATGATAGTGTTTAATTTTAATTTTTTTTATCATATACTTTTTTTATCAGTTTGAATAAAACTATTAAAAAATTCAAAAACAGAGACGATTACAGACTAATGGTAGGTAGACGAGCAACAAGTTGCGCCGCTACCCCCTTCTGAATAGCAAACCCTACCCTGCTAAACACAAAATTCGGCCCTTTAACATGCGCGGTGTTACTGCTTACCACCTGCTAAACTGCTGTTTGGGCTAAGGACGTGTCAGCATTCTTATGTTGGGGAAGTCGTCTCTGTTTTTGACAAGGGGCTTCGGAATGCGATCGAGAACATTGTTGTTTGTGGGGATGCCTTTTTCGGGGACCTACAATGGAGGTTAGCTTCCTCCCGACCCGTTTTCGGGGGGCTTGGGATTTGCTCAGCTGAGGATGCCTCTTTCTACGCTTTTGTGGCTTCAAGGGCCCAATCTTGGGTTCTTCAAGACCACATCCTTCGTGAATGTGGTGGTGGGTTGTTGGACTTTGATTACAGGAGTTCGTTGGACCATCAAACACTAGAAACATCCAACAAAAAAGTGAACGGCCGTTGAAGCAAAATTAGCAAACAAACAAATGAACGATTAACAAGAGCGGGAGATAATAAACTACGAACTAAAATAACTAAGAAAACTGTTAAATCAAACTGTCCGGCCTTGTAGGTGTTTTTACTCATCGTCTCCTATGATTTCTACAACCACACTTCGAAGACTCAGTGTCAAACCCCACCACACACTCTCCCACTTCACTCAAACCCCATCAATCCTTGATCACACCATCATCACCCAAACATCCACTCTTATAAACCACCCAAACTGGGAACAAAACACCCACCTCAAATCACTCACTTCCCACATGAGCCCCGAACAAGCATGCAACCTCATCTCCATCAACCAACACAACACCGAACTCTGTCTCCGGTTCTTCAAATGGGTTTGCAAACACTCCACTTATTGTTACACCATTGATGGTAGAATCCAGATTTTGTATCATCTTTTGCGTTGTAACCTTTTTCGGGTCTTACACAAGGCGGTTGTTGCGTTTGTTAAAGACTGTTGTTGTAGTGTGAATGATGGTTTGAGAGTGGTTGGTTTTGTTGATGAATTGAGGGAGTATGGGTTTGGGATTGGGTACCCGTGTTATAGTACTCTTTTGATGTGTTTGAGTAAGTTGCAGATGGGTTTATCGGCTTTTTCGGTTTATAAACGAATGGTGAATGATGGGTTTGTTTTGGGGTTGATTGATTACAAGATGTTGGTTAATGCTTTGTGTAAGAGTGGGCTTGTGCGAGCTGCGGAGACGTTTGTTTCGCGAGTTGTGAAAATTGGGTATGATGTGGATGTTCATGTTGGTACTTCTTTGGTGTTGGGGTATTGCAGGATTGGTGATGTTAAAGACGCATACCAAGTGTTTGATGAAATGCGTCAGAGAGACGGGTGTGGTGTAAATGAGGTGACTTTTACGGTATTGATTCATGGTTTATGTGAGGTGGGTAAGGTGTCCGAAGCATTTCAGTTAAAGGAAGAAATGGCTGTTAATGGATGTCGACCAAGTACACGAACGTATACGGTTCTTATTAAAGCGGTTTGTGATATGGGGTTGACCGATAAGGCTATGTGTTTACTTGATGAAATGGTGAAGAAGGGAAGTGACCCGAACACTCATACTTTTACGATATTAATCGATGGGTTATGTCGGGAAGGTAGAATCGAGGAGGCGAATGGGATCTTCAGGAAAATGGTGAAAGACGGATTGACTCCAAACACAGTTACGTTTAATGCGCTTATCAACGGTTACTGCAAACAAGGAAGGGTTGTTTCGGCTTTTGAGCTTCTTGCCATGATGGAGAAAAGAAACAGTAGGCCGAATATTCGCACCTACAATGAACTTATGGAAGGATTATGTAGAATTGGTAAGCCTTACAAAGCCATGATGTTGTTAAGAAAGATAATCGACAACGGTTTGTGGCCCGAGAGGCTAACTTATAACATATTGATTGACGGTTTCTGTAGGGAAGGTCAACTTGATATGGGGTTTCGGTTACTAAAATTAGTTGATTCATTGTACTTCGTTTCCGATCAGTTTGCTTACACAACTCTCATCGATCGGCTTTCCAAAGACGGAAAACTGGATCAAGCAAACGGGCTATTGGGATTCATGATGAAGAAGGGAATACATCCAGACGAAGTGACATTTACCGCGATTATTAACGGGTATTGCAAGAATCGTAGAATAGAAAACGCAGTTACGGTTCTTGATACAACTGTCTCGTCGAAAAATCTTACTTTGACTGATCCGCACATCTTCAACTTGCTGATTGATGCTTTCAGTAAAGATATGAAATTCGGTTTAGCATATGCAATGATAGCGAAGATGTTGAAATGCTGTGTAACTCCTTCTGTGGTGACTTACACAACTTTAATTGACGGGTTTTGCCAAACTGGTAATATTAATCGGTCATTGGAAGTTTTTGAACTAATGAAACGTTGTAATTGCGCCCCAAATGTGTACACTTACACGGTTTTGGTTAACGGGTATTGTCAAACTGGCACATTAGAGGAAGCGGTGACGCTTTTAAACACAATGTACGATTCGGGTGTGTCACCAAATGTTATTACGTACACTATATTAATTAAAGCATACGTTAAATCCGGTGATTTGGAACATGCATTTGAAATCTTGAATGATATGGTAAAAAACAAGTGCCAACCAAACTTTGAGACGTTTTCTGTGTTGCTTGAAGGATTAGTTATCTCTAAAAGTGTTACCGACGGTTCTTTAACGGTGTTTAAAGAGTTGGGTTCTTCTCATGTTGTTGAGTTCCTTCAAAAAGCCAAGAAACACGGTGTTGGGGATTCCAATCTTTATAGTTTCTTGATTACGGGTCTGTATAAAGCGGGAAGAATACTTGAAGGTGATGAACTGGTTCAAGAAATTATGAAAAAAGGCTACTTTCCCGACATATATGTGTGTTCTCATATCATGGAACATTTGTGTAAGCAACGGAAGTATGACGATTGTGTAGCGTGGATGAAACGTATGTTAGATCACGGGTTGATGCCGTCTTTTGGATTATATTGTTGTTTAGTTCGCGGTTTTCAAAAGGAAGGAAGGAGTCTTGAATTGCAAGATTTGATGTCTGATTATTTGAGTAAAGCTGGTGTTGAGGATAGAGATGGGGAGTCAACATACATGGATTTTTTGGTAAATTGTGATGAACATGATGAGTGTTTTGAGGTTTTGAAAGTTGTTGAGAGACTTAGTAATCAAGAGAGACCAGTAATCTAGTTTGATTTAAAGATTGTAACTAGTGTTTTCTCTCTACATTTTGATCATATTGGTCTAAGTTTTTCCTCTAAAGTAATCACCTGCAAAGATCAAGCATTCTACACATGATTAGTACGTCGTTAGATATCAAAATTGGTGATGTTATTCAAAAACATACCTCCGCAGAAGGACCAAGAGCATAAGATCTCCTAGTGATGCAACTGCCCGGATCACCAGTCATCGCATAATGAGGATCCTGAGTGGTCCCTAAACCAAAGATGTGGCCCTTTGTCCGGCCTCTTTGCTCCTACAGTTGTGTGTCATTAGCATGTCATGCGCTAGGTTCGACGATAAGTAACTTGGCATCATCTGTAAATTGAACATTTCTATTACCTATTTTAAACAACTATACTATAAGAAACCAATGGTAGTCACAATGTTAGCCAGTCTATCTAATTATCCTTACGTCCGCCAAACGGTGACAACCCACACTAATAGTATCATTATAAGTAACCTAGGTACTCTTACTAATCTTGTTAAACAAGTTATATAACTTGGAAAGCTTGTCACAGAAGATTCGCCGCAGAAGGTGTTATGACTATCGATCATCGCGATGGTTTACTGGACCGAACTTCTAGAGGATTCGCAAGGGATTCTTCTTCTATGTTGCAGCATTTAGAGATATTTGATTTTGGGTATGTGTTTTGGTAATATTTTGTTATACTGACTATAATTGTTACGTTGATTATTGTAAAAATGAATGCTAATTTGAAGGATTTGATACGATTTGGTTCCGATTTTGATTTGTTATTTTTGTATATGCAGAAGTTTGATTAGAGACAAGATCAAAGTCTGTCTGTCTGTGAAGGCCAGTCGTTTTCGAAGGTAATGTATGCATGAATCTTCGCCTGAGATTTCTCAAATATCTCTAAATGTTGCAACAATATAGACCAAAGTCTCAGAGGAATTATTATTCTATATATAAGTTAGTAAGTTTTTTGTGCATTAGCACTTGTAACTTGTGCTTGGGGAGTTTTTCAAAAAAAAAAACTTAATTTTTCACTTTCAACCTAAAAGTTTTATCTTTTACATTTTAGCCCCTTTTATTTTTTTTTTACTTTTAACTCAAAGTTTTCCATCTTTTATAATTTAACACAACACTTTGCTATTTACAACTTTGGTCCCTCATACTTTTTATCTTTCGCAAGTTTTTCGTTTTACGTTTCGATCTAAATTTTGCGAGTTAACATATCGTAGCATGCATGTGAGGTTCAACGTTTTTGCTCTATTTTTTCATATTTGACAGACCCGTTACAACGCATCCATTTTTCCCCTTTTGAAAAGTTCGCCGCAACGGGCGGGTCGTAGATCAACTAAGTTATTATTTTCTATGTTTTACGTTTCTGCTTAATTTCTTCTCATTAATACACTGTAACGGGTGTGCGTGGTTCAACGATTTTAGTCTCCTTTTCGTTCTGTGTAATTTTTACCATTTTATCTATTTTATTTTTACGATGTTGAGAGTCGATGTCGTTGTAGCATTGGTGCTATTTGGCACGGTTTTACGAACGTTTTTAACCTATTAAATTTTTACTAATATTTTCTTTCGGTTTACCCCTATTCTTCTATTACTTAAAAACTATTTTTTATGTGCATATTTTATGTACGGGTATGTATAAATATGATTTGTTCTATATTCCGACATAAACTTTTTTTATAGACGAGTCAGGTCAAATATAATACGTTTTCGTTTAAAGAAACCATTTTTACGTGCATATTTTTACGTACGTTTTGGTATAAATTCAAGTTGTTCTACGTTTTGACGTAAACTTTTTTGGGAAATGATTTAGGTCAAATATAATATGTTTTCATGTTTATTTTATGTATGTTTCGTAAAGTTAGTTTCGAATCAAGTGGAGTCAAATTATGGTTTCTTTTTCTCCCTTTTTTTCGAAAGCTCTAATTAATCCCTTTCGATTGATTACATGTGCATATTTTCCTTCATACCTGTTACGTTTTCTATGTATGAGTTGAGTTACATATAATACGTTATGATTGTTCGATATGAATTCCATTTACTTTACGTTTGATCCAATCACAATGCTTATACAGGTTACACCGAGTTCAACTGGATACGTCGAAATGTGTGTTTTCATATGGTTAATGCATCATATAACGTTTGGACTAATCCATTCAATATTTAAGATGTACCCGCGCCGCAACGCGGGCGGGTCTTAACCCTAGTTCCATATATAAATTAGCAACTTTCTTGTGCATCATGACTTGTACATTATGCTTTATAACTTTTTCAAACAAAAAAAACTTCATTTTCCATTTTAAACCTTAAAGTTTTTTCTTTTACATTTTTACCCATTTCATTTTTTTACTTTTAACTCAAACTTTTTCATCTTTTGTAATTTAACACAACACTTTATTACTTACAACTTTGGTCCCCCATACTTTTTGTCTTTCGCAAGTTTTTCGTTTTACGTTTCGTTCTAAATTTTGCGAGTTAACATGTCGTAGCGTGCATGTGAGGTTCAATGTTTTTTGCTCTATTTTTCCATATTTGATGAACCGTCGTAACGCGTCCATTTTTTCCCTTTTGAAAAGTTCGTCGCAACGGGCGGGTCCTAGATCGACTAAGTTATTATTTTCTACGTTTTACGTTTCTGATTAATTTCTTCGCATTAACACACTGTAACGGGTGTGCGTGGTTCAACGATTTTAGTCTGCTTTTCGTTCATTGTAATTTTTACCATTTTATCTATTTTATTTTTACGATGTTGAGAGTCGATGTCGTTGTGGCATTGGTGCTACCTGGCATGGTTTTACGAACGTTTTTAACCTATTAAATTTTTTACTAATATTTTGTTTCGGTTTACCCTATATTTCCTTTACTTAAAAACTATTTTTTACATGCATATTTTATGTACGGGTATGTATAAATATTATTTGTTCTACATTCTGACGTAAACTTTTTTTATAAACAAGCCAGGTCAAATATAATACGTTTTCGTTTAAAGAAACCATTTTTACGTGCATATTTTTATGTACGTTTTGTTGTTCTACGTTTCGACGTAAACTTTTTTGGGAAATGATTCAGGTCAAATATGATATGTTTTCGTGTTTATTTTATGTATGTTTCGTAAAGTTTGTTTTGAACCGAGTGGAGTCAAATTATGGTTTCTTTTTCTCCCATTTTTTTGAAAGCTCTAATTAATCCCTTTTGATTACATGTGCATATTTTCCTTCATACCCGTTACATTTTCTATGTATGAGTTGGGTCATATATAATACGTTATGATTGTTCGATGTGAATTTGATTTACTTTACGTTTGATCCAATCACAATGCTTATACATGTTACATTGAGTTCAACTGGATACGTCGAAATGTGTGTTTTCATATGGTTAATGCATCATATAACGTTTGGACTAATCCATTCAATGTTTACGATGTACCCGCGCCGCAACGCGGGCGGGTCTTAACCCTAGTTAATATAAATCGCAAACCATCGAATGAATAAGGGATATTGTGTATTGTGCTCACTAAAGGTCTAAACCTAATGCCAAAGGGGTTAATAACTAATTTAAACTATATGAATAGTTTTGTAAGAGGGCCTATGTTGGTTTTTGTATGAGTGTACCCTGTTAAAAAAATATTCTACATATACATATTGGGTTTATTTGACGCCTCATAACATGTGAACATATTTGGTTTGTTTGTTATGATCTGGTTAATCTATTTTGTTGTTTTGTTTGATTTACACCATCATTTTTAGCACATGCTTTTATGCACTTTGCTGAAATTTGACTAATAATTTTTCTATGTTAACCCACTTTGCTTAATTAAAATTATTTTCAGTAATCCCACAACATATGTGTTCAAAGGTGCAGCAACGAGAAAGGACACCATATACAAAATTTGCTCCCAGGCTTGTCTTAGGAATACATATATTTTAGTTAGTTTTTTTTTTATGATTTTTGTTATCATTATTAATTTTTTTTTTTGCCAAAAGGTCTCAATTTAGTGATTTGCTTCAGGCCCAAAAAAGGTTGGGCCGGCTTTCTTGGTCTTAAAGTTGGACCTGAGTTAGAAAAGAAACTCAAGTATACACAAGAAATTTGATCTGGGGTAATATTAGCAAAAGAGCTTGTAAATGCAACTGCCAATACTTGCCTCTTGTTATTTTCCTTTTTCCACAATTGTATGGGATTTTCAACATTGAAGTTATCAAACTGTTGTTTCGCTTCTACTTTCTTTTTAAGTAAGGTGGCATAATGGTCAAAACGATTCAGGTTGGAACGTGTCATGTTTTAGCACGTGTGCAAACCACATTGGTTGGGTTGACACACAAACACTTCCGATACATTTCTTAATTTTTTTAGAAAAAAGTTTGTGTCAAGTAGGTTATAAAAACCGTAATAACAATTAAATAAATCTATGAATAAAACGATTTAGCAGGTTGCATACATTATAAATAACTCTTGGACTACGTTCAACCTAATTAACTCCTTTTGTATTTTGACCTGGTTGAGATAACACACAATCTGAATCGACCCTTTTATTCAGAACATCGACTTACAAAAGATGTTAGTTCAGACCCGTGTATCACACGGGTAAGTAACCTAGTTATTTATAAAGTGATGCACATATGCATATCTTTCTAACTAAATCACTAAATAACAAATAACCTTTTTTAACTCTTTGATTAACCATTACGTCATCCTCCATAGCATCATTATTTTTTGTACTCTTTATTCATCGATTTTAGAACAAAAGTTACATTCTTCACTTTTTTTTATATTTATTCATCTACAATAATAGACGACCCATAAGATAACCAAACATACAAACTTAATGCATATGTGCATTAACATTAATTCTCTCATTACTGTATAAACTATGCACATGTGCATCAATAAGAATTACCTTAGTGATTTTATAACAAAATATTTTAAGGGTTTTAATTTTATAAATTGTAGTGCAGACGGAAGGGAAATTTTATAATATTGGTAATATATTATGGATGACAGTGATTATATAGGTGTTGTCAAGAAATGTAATTGTTATTCAGATTAAAACAAAATTCAAATATTTTTTATAAATAAAATGTTGCGATTTTTAATGAAAAATTAGTTTTTTGTTATAAAACCACTGTGAAAAATAGAACTACTCTAGTGTACAACTGATCAAACAAAGGGGCTAATATATTTTGCAAAGAATTTTCTTCCTTTCTTTTCTCACTGAATTTCGATCATATGCATACATCTATATATATACAATCATATTACTGTAAACATGTGATATATGTTTGTTTGTTAGTATCAATAATTCATAACACTCCCCGTCAGACATATTATCACCATTCACTTGATCAAAAATCCATACGTTCCAAGTTGGATGACAATTTTCAACTTTGGGGTTTAACTATGGAATGCTGCCTCGTTAAAAACCTTGCTAGGAAAACCCAGTGGGACAAAACGTAGCTAAGGGAAAAAGAGTGCAGTGTATAGTCTTCTCCTGATATTTCTGGATCATGTATGTTGCCTTATTAAAAACCTTACTAAGAAAACCCAATGGGATAAAACTTAGTGAAGGGAAAAAGAGTGCAACTTGTTTAGTACTCCCCCTCATTTTAATATGTATCATTTATGTGACTTGTCTCTATCTTTCTTGAAAGTTGATCAAAGCTTTATAGACAACAATTTTTCGCTTGATCCTTAGGTAGGCAATCTTTTTCCGATCAGTGTTATATGATCTTCATATGAGACTTCTGGTTCCTTTTTGGAAACAAATATCATAAGATCCACAACTGTGTTTTGTTACATTACCTGCATTTACAAAAACTAACCAAACTTGTTTCGATGGGTTAGTAAAAATATAAATTATACCTTACATACCTTAAGTGTATCAAAAAAAAATTTGTTTCACCTTATTACATTATTTTCTTATTGTATATGATCAATTCTGGGTCTTTGCGAAAAAACATTTGAGCCATCAAAAATTTCATATCATGGTTTCGCATCAGAAGACCCATTTAGCATATTTCACAAAATTAGTTGTATGGACTACCGGTCCTTATAACTTTTCATTTTAATTTATATCATGTCTAGAAATATATCAAATCGAATATCGACGTCGATGATAGAATTGTGTATATTATATAGCGCTTGAAGTGAAGAAAATATGCCTATATATATATATATATATATATATATATATATACAGAAATGATGTTAATGAAAAATTTCTAAATTTGTATGATAATAAAAATGGTGAAACTGGCCGTCCCCTGGATTGAACCCGGGTCTAGGCCACACCCTTTCGCGCGCCTAGCCAACCGAGCTAGGTGCCTAGTTTGTGAAATTTCCGTTTTTGGTTAAATATAAGCACATGTACAATAACTTCCTATTTTTCAAGAAATTTAATGTTTGAAAAAAAAAATCAAATGGTCTATTATGCTTCAAACTTTCTATTTCATCTTGATTCCATAATATATGTGTATGACCATAATTGATCGATAATTCTATGTTGGAATCATTTACTTCTTCCTGAGGGAAGGTATTATCATTCACTCCTTCCTAAGGGAAGGTTTTATCATTTACTCCTCCTTGAGGGAATTGAATTTATCATTTTTTTTTCTTTTATGGTCAATTTCCCTTTCAGTGTCTTTTCTTTTTCGAGGATGTTTTATCCTTTGAACCCAATTTCCTTTTCAGGGCCTTTTCTATTTCAAGGATGTTTTATCCTTTGAACCCGATTTTCTTTTCAGGGCCTTTTCTTTTTCGAGGATGTTTTATCCTTTGAACCCAATTTCCTTTTCAGGGCATTTTCTATTTCAAGGATGTTTTATCCTTTGAACCCAATTTTCTTTTCAGGGCCTTTTCTTTTTCGAGGATGTTTTATCCTTTGAACCGACTGGCCATGTTTCAAACGGGATTCAATAGCCATATTATTATTATCCCTTTGCTTTTCTGTAATATCAACTCGAGCTAAATCATTAGCATCTGGTATATAAGAGATTTTCAATATGTCTTTGTCCTTCTTGGACATTAATTTTAACTGGAGCAATTCACAACTTTTTGGATGAATTTCCTTCTTAATATATCTTTTAGATATTTTACTCGAGGATACAGATAATACAATGATAACTTCAAAATTTATTTCACTTTTAGTTGTTTTCTATCTCCCCCTCATGTTGGGATTTATAATCAGCAAATGAAGCCCATAAGAAATCTCCCATTTATGGCTATATGTTATTTATTCCCAACATGTCATTAAATCTCATCTTTGTGCGTTGTGTTGTAACAATTTCAGTATATAGAGTATATATATCGCACACCCAAAGATGATAAATATTTGGTTTCTAAATAACTGTAATGGGGAGTAAATGTTTCAATAATAATACTTGTTCCAATGATCATTGATAATTTAGAATTTATGAAAAATAAATTTTCCAGTCTGGAATAATATTCTTGCTATATTAGTTAAGCCATATGTGCAAACTTCAAGTTGCGAATTGATAACCATTTAGACGATGCATCGATTTAAATACTAAATGGTATCATGCTAGGATATGTGTATCCTTTAATCCTTTTTAGGATTATCATATGATATGTGAATCTTTTTCATCATAGTATATCCTTGATGGCTTAATCTGTCATGCCATCATATCCTTGATGATATATATATATATTCTTGAAACTCAATAAGTTTCTTATTGATTTTTGGGAAAAATAGAGCGTCCTCTATTTAAAAGCTTTGTATCATTAGGTAATTAGCTTTTCCCATTCTTTCTATTAATTTTGAATGTCCCAGGCAGAACCGTTATTTGCATTATTCGTCTAATTTATGAATAATTCATATACATATATTTGTCATTTGTATTTCCACAAAACATTTGTATGTGTGTATGTATGTACAACCCAAACTTGTATGTTTATCATGCTTCGTCTTTACAATTTAAAAGGTATCTTATGCAACTACGTTACATATTAAGATTATATTGTCAAAGTCACTTATATTTTGTAAATATAAACTTGATTTTATGAATCAAATCAACCTGACAGTTTTCTAACTTTCCAAAGAGAGTTTACAGTTATAGCCAACTCTCTATGATGATTCATCACAAGAATCCATACACTTGAATACAAATATATATTCGTTCCGTAGTGCAAAATAATTCAGTCACATAATTATTAATATGGTAGTGGGATCCATCTAATGGTGATGGGAGTTGTTGTTGGGATGACAATGCTCGTGTTATCTTCCATATCAATGTTGTATGTAAACATGTTTCAATTCATATGGCTACTTATCCAGATATGTAGCCTTTAATTTATGCTTATTCACAGACTTACGAATGGTTTAGTTTCAGCTATAGCAAGTAAGTCTTTTAGTTTGTACGTATTTCCCAGATACTTGTATAGATATATTAAAATAATTGAATCGTAGTAAAATGATTCTAGTATATTGTTATGTTTGCAGACCTCTGTCTGTGTATACAACTGAAATTAATCAAAATCAGAATCAGAATCATGAGGTGATGGAGGTGGCGGAGTAAATTGTTTTGAGATAATACTAGCTACTTGTCTTAGCTTTTCTTCCTGCCACTCATTCTTTTTCGTCAACCACTCTATTTGTCGGGACATTTTCCGGTTCTTTTTTATTAGTTTAGCAACCTTCATTGGATCTAAAAGTGGATTTATTAGAGGCACCGTACTTGGTCCGGCTTCAACAATTGACGGTTGTTGTTGCTCTGGATGTTGTGAAGACTGTTGCTGTAATAGTGGTGATATGGGTTGTTCTGGTGCTAACAACTCTTGGAATGTCATGTTATCATTAAACATGGATTGTTGCATCATTTCTTCTTACCCAAAAGGTAAAGGTGAAAGTGCCTGGTAGATGTTTGGTGTTTGTGGTTGTGGTTGAGTATGCTGTGTTTGAGATGTGTTAGTTGAAATATGTTCAAACACGGGTGGTATTGGCTGCTGTTGAGACAACAAATCATACTGATAAAAAGATGGTTGAGGAAACTGCAACAATAATTGTTGTAGATTTTGTGATGTATTTTCTGGGATAACCGGTGCTGCCTCAGATTGAAACGATTGTGTTTGTGTAGGAATAGTAATAGGTATTATCTCGATATTGGTAAAATTTACCACTCCAGGTAATCGTGGTGGGGATAATTCTTGAATAATCTGATCGTTTATGACACCTAGAGATTTGGCTATTTTTGTTATGTATGATCCTCCCATAAGGTTTTTCGGGGGACGTGTTTGGTATTGCTCAAAGTACATAGCAAGAGAGTAAGCAATATTACAATGGACTGACTCGAATATACTGTATAAGTGAAAGAGATCGGTACCACTAACTCTGTGTAGATTAGACATGCGCCCCCTGATCGTGTTGGCTAGAACACGGTGCATATATTGATAAAGAGGATCTCTAAATGTTCTTGAATTGTTATTTTTACTCCACACTGCTGGTGTAAGTGTAGACCAATAATCTTGTATGCGATCAGGATATTCGGTTAATGCGTTTATAAATATAGGTGATCTAACTTCTTCTTCTGTATAAATACCTAAATGTACTGCGAACTCAGATAATGACAATTTAAAAGTTTCTTTACCGAGTCTAAAATCGATAGAGGGCTCAGATGGGTCTTTATTTCGTGTGAAATGAAAAGTAGACCAGAACTCATATACAAGTTCATCGTATGAAGGTTCTAAGATGTCAAAAAAACGACGCCATGGTGAACCAATTGGTAGTAACCTCGTCAGTCGATCATCTATGTGTAGTATTCCCGTTATGTTCCAGTCGATACTATTAATAGTATTAACATTAAGCCTCCTGAGGGTTAGATATTTCGTATGGTTGCGTACATCTTCAAACTGAAGAAATTTATGGACTTCGATCTAGGTACGAATTTCTGCTGCGTTTGAAGATTCAGCGTGTGCACGAGTAGAAAACTTAAGACTCATGATAGTAATATTGGGCTTTGTTTGAGTTAAAAAAATAGAATTTGAGTATGAGTTGTTTTGGGTATGTGTCGAACTATATCAGAAGTTCAGTTGGTTTGAGGATTTACACGAGTGGTGGGTTACTTATATAGATACAAATTAAGCTTACACAATACGCTTGGTTAAGGCTTCCATGATACACCTTGAAAATAGTTTTACTGTATTAGGTTTGAAAATTTCGGTAACAAACAAAATGTTTAAACTAATATTAGATTCGGTAGGTATCGTGGGTAACGTGCTGATTATCACTGCTAAATGGTTCTGATAACAACAGTGATGATATTAATAATTGGTAATTTTATAGTAAAATATACATAGCCATTTTTACGGATATATATATATATATATATATATATATATAATTAGTATGCACAATAATAAATAAATAAACGTTATTAAACATTAGATTTTATAAATAAATGTTAGATAACATAAATATAAATGTTAGGTGCATAAATAAATGTTAGATAACATAAATGTAAATGTTAGGTGCATAAAAGAAATTTAGATTGTTAGTAGTCCCAAAGTTATTATATATCCATAGTATGAGGTCCTATGCACTGATTTAGATTGTTAGTAGTCCCATAGTTATTATATTCCCATAGCAATAGGTACCTCGTACTCATTTTTATTATTAAGTATGAGATTTAGATGTTTTTATGATAGTAGTGTCTGGATAACTGGGCCTCCTAAAGGAAAACAATCTCACGGTATAAAAGAAATATTACATTTATCATAACAATTATAGTTTATATAAATTAATCAAACACTTACTTTGATTATAATTGCTTGAACGTTTCCTTGGCTAGAGCCTCGTGCTTGGCTAGAGCCTCGTGCTTGGCTAGAGCCTCGTGCTGATAACGTGTTATAAAACCACTGTGAAAAATAGAACTACTCTGGTGTACAACTGATCAAACAAAGGGGCTAATATATTTTGCAAAGAATTTTCTTCCTTTCTTTTCTCACTGAATTTCGATCATATGCATACATCTATATATATACAATCATATTACTGTAAACATGTGATATATGTTTGTTTGTTAGTATCAATAATTCATAACATTTTTTAAGTTTTTTAAGTAGCTTTAGTTGTGTTCACATTGGTTTTCGTGATAAAGATGGTTCTCCCATGAACCCTATCATATATATATATATATATAGGGAGAAGATCATGCGAGAACCACCTCTTATTGCGAGAACCGCGAGAACCAATGTGAACACAACCAAAAATGCCTAAAAATAGCTAAAAATCACACAAAAATTTTTTTTTAATATTTTTTTATATAAAAATCGTTTTTTTTTCGAAGCAAAAAAAAAATAAAAAAATTTGTTTTAAAAAAAACAAAAAAATTTTGGCCACTAAAAGTAGCGATTTGAGCATAAAAAATATTAAAACAAAATTAGATTTTTTTTTTATTTTTTTAGGTTTTTTTGGGGGTTTAGTTTTTAGCATTTTAGCTTGGGGGGGGGGGGGGTGTTTAGGTTTTTTTGGGGGGGGGGGGGGTGGGGGAGGGGGGTTTAGGTTTTTTTTTAGGTTTTTAGTTTTTAGCATTTAGCTTGGGGGGGGGGGGGTGTTTAGGTTTTTTTTTTTGGGGGGGGGGGGGGGGGTGGGGGTTAGGTTTTTTTAGGTTTTTTTTAGCTATTTTAGGTTGTGTTCACATTGGTTCTCGCGGTTCTCGCAATAAGGGTGGTTCTCGCATGAACTCCTCCCTATATATATATAATTCGGTTAAAGGAGGAACCACTACCAGTTGCGAGAACTATAAGAATTCCTCCCATCCAATAGAATTTTAACACATCACCTATAAATAATTTAATTTAAAAGGGTATTTTAGTCCTTTTCTCTGAATGTCACATCCTCTCTCTCTCTCTGTAAAACAAATCACATCATCATTATCTCTCTCATCTCATCTCTTTTAAACTTTTTTATATTTAAAATTGGAAAAAAAAATATCTTAGCTTTTAAATTCAAACACCAAAAGGATTACGTAATTTAGAAAATACAAAGATGACATGTTCGCAAAAACTAACTGAGTTATGGTTTAATTAGCTTGAGAGCGACAGAGAAAAATAAGTTGAAAGTTGGGAGTGGTTTAGTACAATTCGTAAGTTGAGAGTGTTATCGGCTAAATGTTGAAAATTGATATTATTTAAATTCAATATCAATTTATATAAACATGTAAATCGAAAATTAGTATGTATAACTGAAGACCCGTTGTAAGGTGTTTACATAGGACATACACCAGTTTAGTCATACACTTATAATATAACTTTCAACAATCATACTTTAGTATACATACACATTAGCTAGTAATTGGGCTAGCTTACTGGTAGAGCCGTAGAGACGTATGTCTAAATAGAGGGATGTTTCATGTTCAAAATTAGACAAAGAAAAATAATTTAGGATTATTAGTGTAATAGAGTACGAGTAACACTTGCCATTGAAAAACAAAACTAGTTTTATTATGTCTAGTTGTTATATAATTCTGATTTCGAAAGAGTTCTATAATATAACTTTCAACAAAGAAATAAAGAAAAAGATGCAATAATTATTTATATAATTATAATTTGGAAGGCGTTCTATAATATAACTTTCAACAAAGAAATACAGAAAAAATGTAATAATTATAAATGGACCCTAGCCAAACTGAAATATTAATTTAGCTGCCGGTTCTCTAAAAAGTTATGATATCAACAAAGCCACATATATATGTGACGATGAGATCTCACACGTCACTGAATCTATTATCTTGAAACAACATGACATTTATGTCCATCCACAACATTCTTCAACCAAACTTTTTAATAAAAAAATAATTTCTTTCTCATCCTACACAACCCAACCCAACCCAACCCAACTCAACCTATTACTCACATTCACAACCAACCTTTAAAACATTTTTTTATTAAATATATAGTTTTATAAGTATTATTTATCCATAAAATGTATTAGAAATAATTAAAACAAATATTTTCATTTGAAACCGATTTATTTTAAACGTAAAATAAATAACAACAATATAAGAAATTAAAAACACACACACACACACAAATATTTTCATTTGAAACCGATTTAGATAATAAAGTTATCGGAAAAATCTAACGAACCAATAGGACCTGTACATGTGGAAAAACAAAGCTAATGCATTTTTTATAAAAAATATATTTAAAAAAATATATTTTTTTGAACGAACTCGGTTTTTAATAAAAATTATATCGAAATGTTCAAAAAAAAAGTTAAACCAGAACGTGTTTTCAGATTTTAAAAAAAATTAAGTATTAATTAGATATTAAAAAAAATCATGTTTTATGTGAAATTAATTGTTATAGAATAAAAAAAAAATTAATAATACTTCAACCATTGTATGGTTGACAAGTGGCCTTCTTTAAATTATTCCATATATAAATTTGCAAGTTTTTTATGTATTAAGAGTTGTATCTCAAACTTGGAGAGTTTTTCAAAAAAAACCTTGATATTTCACTTTCAACCTACAAGTTTTATCTTTTACATTTTAACCATTTGAAATTTTTACTTTTAACTCAAAGTTTTTCATCTTTTGTAATTTAACACAACACTTTATTATTTGCAACTTTGGTCCCCCATAATTTTTATCTTTCGCAAGTTTTTCGTTTTACATTTCGTTCTAAATTTTGCAAGTTAACATGTCGTAGCGTGCATGTGAGGTTCAACGTTTTTTACTCTATTTTTTCATATTTGACAGACCCGTCGCAACGTGTCCATGTTTACCTTTTTGAAAAGTTCGCCGCAACGGGCGGGTCCTAGATCGACTAAGTTATTATTTTCTACGTTTTACGTTTCTGGTTAATTTCTTCGCATTAACACACTGTAACGGGTGTGCGTGGTTCAATGATTTTAGTCTGCTTTTCGTTTAGTCTAATTTTTACCATTTTATCTATTTTATTTTTACGATGTTGGGAGTCGATGTGGTTGTGGCATTGGTGCTACTTGGCACGGTTTTACGAACTTTTTAACCTATTAAATTTTTTACTAATAATTTGTTTCGGTTTACCCCTATACTTTCTTTACTTAAAAACTATTTTTTACGTGCATATTTTATGTACGGGTATGTATAAATATGATTTGTTCTACATCCCGACGTAAACTATTTTTTATAGACGAGTTAGGTCAAATATAATACGTTTTCGTTTAAAGAACCCATTTTTACGTGCATATTTTTATGTACGTTTTCAAAAAAAAAGTATAAATTCAAGTTGTTCTACGTTTCGACGTAAATTTTTTTTGGGAAATGATTCATGTCAAATATAATATGTTTTCGTGTTTATTTTATGTATGTTTCGTAAAGTTTGTTTCGAATCGAGTGAAGTCAAATTATGGTTTCTTTTTCTCCCTTTTTTTGAAAGCTCTAATTAATCCCTTTCTATTACATGTGCATATTTTCCTTCATACCCGTTACGTTTTCTATGTAAGAGTTGGGTCACATATAATACGTTATTATTGTTCGATATGAATTTGATTTACTTTACGTTTGATTCAATCACAATGCTTATACAGGTTACATTGAGTTCAACTGGATACGTCGAAATGTGTGTTTTTATATGGTTAATGTATCATATAACGTTTGCACTAATCCATTCAATGTTTACGATGTACCCGCGCCGCAACGCGGCCGGGTCTTAACCCTAGTTATTAAAAAATAACAACCAAGGGTTGTGGCTTCAACCTGGTCGAGGACTTTTGAGGATTTTTAATTTTTTTTTTTCACTTATTTGGCAACCAAACCAATTTTGTTCATCACTGATGGAGGTAGTCTTAAGACCAAAGGGCATGGGGCTCGGCACCGGGCCGTCCCCCCCTTTTAGGCCCGTCGCACACTATGTGATATAAAGCTTTGGTAGAAAAGGTTTTATTTACATTGATACAGAACATGCCTTTATATAGGCCTTTACAAGATGGAGCAAAAGCATAATTACAGGAGAAGATTATGGTACAATTAAAGCTATACATTTGACTAAATAATTTAGATCCTAAGTTTGAGCATTTTCCTTAATACGCCCCCGCAAGATGGAGGATCCATCGGATACTCCAATCTTGGAGCGATTGTGCAGAAACGGGGACCGTGATAAAGGCTTGGTTAACATATCAGCAAGTTGATCTTTGGAATTGATGTGAAGGACACGGAGATGGCCATTTGTAATTTGTTCCCGAACAAAATGATAGTCGAGAGCAACATGCTTCATTCGTGAGTGATAAACTGGGTTTGCACAAAGATACGTGGCACCTGTGTTGTCGCAAAACAGAGTCGGTGTTTCAGTGATGGTTATGCCAAGTTCCTTCAGTAGGTGTTTGAGCCAGGTAAGTTCAGCAGCAGCATTGGCTAGCGCCTTGTACTCAGCCTCGGTGGATGACCTCGATACCGTCTTTTGTCGGGTGGACCTCCATGAGACAATATTAGTGCCGAGGTATAGAAGATAAGCTGTGGTTGAGCGACCTGCGTCATTTGTACCCCCCCAATCAGAATCTGAGAAAGCCGAGAGTGTGAGAGGAGAATCACGGTTGAGAAAAAGGCCATGATGAATGGTGCCTTTGAGATAGCGAAGGACACGTTTGAGGGCTTGCCAATGGGCTTGGCGTGGGTTGTGCATGAATTGAGATAACTTGTTAATTGCAAAAGAGATGTCGGGACGGGTGAAGGCTAAATATTGGAGAGAACCAACGAGCTTGCGATACGGAGTAGCATCAACCGACGGAGAGGAATCATTTGCGCACAAAGGGTCGGATGTACTAAGAGGAGTTGTGACATCTTTTGCGCCATCCATGTGGAATTGATGCAAGATGTCCTGAATGTATCGGTGTTGAGATAGAAAGAGCCCTTTGGGAGTGGGAATGACTTCTACACCTAAGAAATGGTGGAGCATCCCAAGGTCTTTGACCGAAAATTTGTTGCTCAAGGATCGGACGAATTGATCAAGAAACTTGGGTTGATTTCCCGTGAGCACAATGTCATCTACATAGACCATGAAATAGCAAATAGTACCATGGTGATTGTAGATAAATAAAGATGCATCAGATAAGGACTTTTGAAATCCAAGATGAAGAAGGAAGTTTGTAAGCTCGTTGTACCAAGCTCGCGGGGCTTGTTTTAGACCGTAGAGAGATTTTTTGAGTTTGCAAACGTGGTTGGGGAATTGAGGATGAACATAACCTGGTGGTTGAGACATAAAGACCTCCTCATGAAGAGTGCCATGTAGGAAGGCGTTGTTGACATCTAGTTGGCGTAGTGGCCAATTTTTCGATAAGGCAATCGAAAGGATGGTGCGAATGGTGACAGGTTTCGTGACGGGGCTAAAGGTTTCAAAGTAGTCTTTCCCGTATTGTTGATGGAACCCTTTGGCAACTAAGCGAGCTTTGTATTTGTCAATAGAGCCATCGGGATTCCTTTTGATTCGAAAGACCCATTTGCAACCGATCGGGTTTTGAGATGTATTTGGAACGAGTTCCCATGTCCCGTTGTGAAGGAGTGCATTAAATTCACTATCCATGGCCGCTCGCCACTGTTGATCCTTAAGAGCTTGGGTGTGAGAGGTAGGTTCAAGAGTTGGTGGTAATGGGTGGATAGTGGTGGAGTTGACCACATTTGGATTGAAGTACTTGGAGTTGGGTTTGCGGTTTCTTTGTGGGCGAGTGGTAGTAGGTACGGTGGCGGGATGCGAGGTAGATTGGGTCGAGGAAGGAATTGAGGAGGAGGCTGGTGTGGGTGATGAAGTTGGTACGGTTGGGGAGGTGGTGGGAGAAGAGGGAGCGGTGTTATCAGTGGATTGTGGTATGGGAGTAGATTGAGTGGTGGAGTCATGAGAGGGGGATCGGCTAGAAGGAATTGGTGATTGGTTTGTGGTGGAGGGCACATGGGGAGGGTGAGAAGGTGGTGGAGTGATTGGAGTAGGCAAGTTAGAAGGAGTTGGTTGGATATGTGGAGAGGAGATATTGGGAAGGTTAGGAGAGGATGTTGAGAGAAACGTTGTGACTGAGGGAAGGGTGGTTATGGTCATGGATGGTTGCTTAAAGGGGAAGACATGTTCAACAAATTCCACATGTCGAGAGTGATAAAGACGATGAGACACGGGGTCATAGCATTTATAAGCGGATTTTGAGGCGGAGTAACCGAGAAAAATGCAATTGATGGATCGAGGATGAAGTTTGGAAGAGGCATAGGGTCGTAGCCACGGAAAGCATAGACAACCGAATGGTTTTAATTTTGTGTAAGTGGGAGGGGTGTTGTAGAGTTGATCAAAGGGAGATTGATGATCAAGGATTGGTGTGGGAAGTCGATTGATGAGGTAGACGGCGGTTTGAAAAGCATGGGTCCAAAAGGGGAGAGGTAGATTGGCATGATGGAGAAGGGATAAACCGGTTTCAACAATGTGACGATGGCGTCGTTCGGCAACACCATTTTGCTCAGGAGTGTGTGGAGGGGTGGTGAAGTGTGAGATTCCATTTTCTTGAAGGTATGGAATAAGACCTATGTATTCGCCTCCATTATCCGAAAAGAGTGAAATAAGAGGAGTGCGAAAAAACTTTTCAACCAATGTTTTAAATTGTGGGAAAAGCGTGGAAACGTCCGATTTTCGTTTCATTGGGTACAACCATGTATATTTTGAAAAATAATCAACGAATATTATATAGTATTTGTAACCATCATTGGATTGTTGAACCGGGCCCCAAACGTCGGAATAAACTAGTTCTAAAGGTTTAGAGACTTTGAACGAGTTTGCACGAAAGGGCATTTTATGGCTTTTATTTAGAGAACAAGAAACACAATGAAAAGGAGCATTTGACATTTTATTACAATCAAGTCCTAAATAATTAAGTAAGCGTTTTAGAACTTTGATTGAGGGGTGGCCCAACTTGTGATGCCAGGAAAGAAGCGACTCGGGTTGTTTGATACTTGAATTGATTTGCTTGGGATTGTGAGAAACGAAGTTAGGAGCGTAGTACACGTCATTGATGTTCACTCCCCGCATTAGACGCGCCCCCGTGCGAAGATCCTTAACAAAAAAATGGAAAGGAAAAAATTCAACCGAAACATTGTTAGTTTTGCATAGCTTGGCAACGGAAACAAGATTATTACGTAGATGAGGAACAAGTAAAACATCTTGAAGTGTTAACGGACGGGTATTAGTGGGAATGGATGTGTGTCCGACATGAGAGATAGAGAGAGTATTACCGTTTCCTAACTCAATTTCGTCAGGCCCGCCATATTCTGAGAGAGTGTGTAAAAATGACCGGTCATATGAAGCATGATTTGACGCCCCACTGTCAAACATTGAACGCGACGAGCTTGCCATTGAGGAGTTGATTGTCGGGTTGGCATTTGATTGCGCCGAGGCAGAGATGTTGTGGTCCTGTAAGAACCGGGTGAGTTTCCTGCAATCTTTAGTCTCATGACCTGTAATGTTACAAAAATGACAAAAATAATTGTTTCTGTTAGTTCTGTGAGATGAATTGTTGCTGTTGTGATGTTGGTAGCGATTGGGTCTGGGCCCAAATGAGTTGGGCCGAAAGGAATTGCGGGCTTCAGTGGGTCCATCACGAGCAAGGTAATTTGACCTATTATAAGATGCCCTTCCCTGTTGTCTTTGAGTCTGATTCACAGTGGAAATCAGGGCAGGTGGTTTCTCCTCAAGCATGGTTCGTTCATGGTCTACTAGCTTTTCGAACAAGTCAGAGAAGGAGATCGGGCTGTCTCTCATCTTCACCGCGGCTGTTACCGGCTTGTAGTCATCTCCCAGATGGGTTATGATGTGAACGATTAGGTCATCTTCATCAACCGGTTTCTGTGCAAGGGCTAGCTCGTCAGCGATTGCTTTCATTTCACGAAGATAATCTGCAACAGGTTTGCTTCCTTTGGTGGTGGTTGCGAGTTTGGAACGGAGTGAAATAATACGGGATCGAGACACTCCGGCGAAGCTTTCGGTGAGACGTTTGAATAGCTCGAGCGAGGTGTCAGCAGAGGATACGATAGGTAAAATGGTGGCTGAGCAACTGCCGAGCAGAGCTCCCAGAAGAATCTGGTCTTGCCGGAACCATAGCCGGTAGGTGGGATTGGTTTTTCCGTCAAGGGTTTTCGGTGGAGGTTCGGTTCGGCCGTCTACAAACTGTTCCAGTTCGAGGCCGGTAAGGGTTGACAGGACCTGCTTTCGCCAGGCCGTAAAATTGTCGGAGGTGAGTTGGATTGGAAAGTGGGTATGGGTAGAAAGGGTAGTCACGGAAGTGGCCATTGCTAATCGGAAGTTAGGAGGTGTGGATCAGAGACAACTCGGAGGAGCCTTTGTTAGGGCTCTGATACCATATGTGATATAAAGCTTTGGTAGAAAAGGTTTTATTTACATTGATACAGAACATGCCTTTATATAGGCCTTTACAAGATGGAGCAAAAGCATAATTACAGGAGAAGATTATGGTACAATTAAAGCTATACATTTGATTAAATAATTTAGATCCTAAGTTTGAGCATTTTCCTTAATACACACCGCCCCCTTGGGGCCCGGCTAGGCAGTTTCGTCGGATTTCCGACTTTGGAGACGGGGCTGCTTTCTTCCTTGCGCTCTCTCTCTCTCCTGCATGCTTTAATGTGATAGGCTGGTTTCATTTGGTGGGCCCTCTCTCTCTCTCTCTAGTGGGTAGTCCCCCCACACCCTTGGGTGGTCCCCAAGAGGATGCTCCTTCTTCCGTAATGACGTGGTGCCTACGTGGCGGGTAGTCTTTAAAGAGACTATCCATTCTATACCCAATGGTCTAACAACCTAGGTTGGTTATGTTTTTTCAAAGTTGAGGTGGGTCAAGGTGGGTCACACCTGACAGCCACTCCTGCTGGTGTGAATGGCCAGATTGGTAACAACAAATTTCTTCGTTGGAAGATCCCTTTCACGTGGACGTGTTCTAGGAGCCATAGGTTGGTTTGAATATCAACATGATACTGGTCCACGTTGCACGTTAATCATTCATTAGTTGTGTGTTGCATTGTCGGGTTGATGAGTTCAGCTCCACGTAAATTCGAAAAACACGTTATGTACTATTATTAGAAAATTGTCCACAGAATTTCCAAACAAAATATTGAATAAACTTATAAAATATTGAAAATGTGCATGCAAGAGTTATGGTCAAACTAGCTATCAAATTTTCAACGTAAACAAATTCAATAGACGGTAATAGTGGTTTTCATCTATTGGGTGAAATGGGCGGCAAACGGAATAGTGCCAGACAGCTGCCTAACACTCTCCTATTGGCCCAACAAATTTACGATTTTATCCCATTTTAAATTTACGATTTTGTCATCAGTTCAAAATTATAATTTTACCCCACTTAAAAATAAATTTACGACTTTTGCACCCAGCTAAAAATTTCAATTTTGCCCGTGGTTCAAATTTACGATTTTGCCCCGTTTAAATTTACAGTTTTGCCATTAGGTTTTTCCCTTTAATTTACGCTTTTGCTCACAGCTAAAAATTCCAATTTTGCCGTTGGTTCAAATTTACGATTTTGCCCCGTTAAAATTTACAGCTTTGCCATTAGTTTTTTTTTTTTCTCACAGCCAAGTTACGATTTTGTCCTCAACTTAAATTTACATTTTCTCCATCATTTTTTTGTTTTCCTGCTTAAATTACAATTTTACCCCCAGTGAAAAATTACAGTCATGCCGGCAGCTGCCTGACACTCCCTTATTAGTCCATTTAATTTACGATTTTTTCCCTGAATTAAAATTATAATTTCGCCCTCAGTTCAAAATTACATTTTCCCATCGTTTTAGTTTTTTCTAGCAAAACTATAAAAGTTTTTTGTTTTAATTGGTTGACCCGATTTAATTTTTTTTTCCGTGTCAATGAGCTGCCTAATACTCGCTCATTAGTCCTGAAAAATTACAGTTTTGCCCTGAGTCCAAAATTACGGTCTTATCATCGTTTTAAATTTTTTCCTAGCAAAATTATAGTACTATTTTTTAATTGATTGAGAATTATTCGGCCATTGCCCCGCAACACGGGCGGGCATCAATTAGTTATAAACATGATCCTCATTTCTCTTTTGATTATATATATTTTGAATAAAACTATATCCGTAAGGTTCAGTTATAACATAAACACATTTTTCTCAAAAGATTATAAGGATAGATAAGATTATACGTGAACTTTTCAAGTTGACACGCATATAACCTATTTAGCTAAACATATTTATGGGTTTAACTTGAAAATGATCCGAACTTGTTTAAACTAAATTTAAACCTAAACACGCAAATTAATGTTAGGTCAGCATAGTGTTTTCGCGTATCTCATAAATTCACACCCCTAAAATTGTTATACATATTTGTTGGAAAATAGTTAAATCTATATCCATCCTAAAGTATTGTATTTTGCTTGTGAATTTGTAAGTTAAAATCCTAACCCAAAACAAATACTCTATCAAATACTCGTATGGTTTTCTATAAGAGATTTACATATCAAACATAAGCTAAAACCTAAACACCCATCACCACAACCCAAAAACCTAAACACCCCACCCACGCACCCCTCAAAAACCTAACCCCCACCCTCATCCACCCTACCCAAGCTAAAATACTAAAAACTAAACCATAAAGCTAAACCCCATAATTAAATGTTAAAAAAGTTTTTATTTAAAATCGCTAAATTCCGTCACTAAAAAAATTGAACAGTACCGATGCACATGTGCATATGCATATGCATGCACATGTGCAATGGTACTTTTTTTGTTCAGTTTTTTTATTACGCTAAATTTCGTCACTAAAAAATGAACAACATGACCGTTGCATGTGCATATGCACATGTGCATCAGTACTGTTCAGTTTTTTTGTTTTTTAGTGAAAAAAATATTTTTTATAAAAAAAAATATTTTTGGGTGTTTTTTATTTTTTAGGTATTTTTGGTTGTGTTCACATTGGTTATCGCGGTTCTCGCAATAAAATGGTGGTTCCTAACGGTTCCTTATCATATGTATATACAGGGTAAGGTTATTGTAAAAAAGATTAAAAGTGTAAGAAATATTATGGAGATGACATGTGTCCTCATTCTAAATTAATTCAAAAAGGGTAAACACGTAATTTTATCATTGATTTAACTAATTGATAACCTTCTATAACCGCCACCCTTATTTATAGGAACATGATTTTTTTAAAGATATCTATAAAAACACTACGAATAACACTGCAACCACCATTCAGCACATATATAACACTATTCAATAATTATATTACACCATTCAATAAGTATATAACACTATTCAATAAGTATATATAACACCATTTTAAATATCTCGATAAAAACACTACGAATAACACTGCAACCACCATTCAGCACATATATAACACCATTCAATAAGTATATAACACCATCCAATAAGTATATAACATTATTAAAGACACTACAAAACACCATTCAACAGTTCATAACAATGTAATAAGTACATAACACTACAAAACAAGATATAACCCTACAAATCACTATAAAACAGTATGTGTAGTATATAACACCATATTACCTTATTATAACTCTGTATAACACTTCAACCCCGTCGTTCCACTGCCGGCACCACCACTGCCGCCCGCCGTCGTGGGGAGGTGGTCGGCGCCGCCTCTCTACAGTCTCTCTTCTCTTTCTCTCACTCGAACCCAACCACCCGACACTACCTCGCCTGATAACTTTCTCTTGCTCGAACCCAACAACCCGACACCCACCTGAGAGAGACGTACCTGATGTGTTGGTCAATGTCGGAGATACCTGGTGCGAAGATGTTGGAGAATAAGATGATATAGAGTGAAATCACGATTTTGTAGGGTTTTTTATAACTGCTTTGCATAAAAAGATACGGTTTCCGTTTTCAAATAGATTTAAAAGACTTTATTACCCTTACAATTTTCAAATTAGTCCAAAATAATAAAACACTTTTTAAATTTGGTCCCTATTGATCTCAACCATTAGATCAAAGATCTAATGGTGTAGATTTTTTCTTACCCTTCTCACAAAAACCCTCTTTTTTACAGGATCCTCTACCTTAGTGAACACTAGTGTATTTGTGAACTAAGTGAATAAATCCTTGCCATTGATTTACACTTGTGTATTGATAATCAAGGGCTAGGATTAGTTCACACAGTTCACTATTAAGGGGTTGTTCACAAATGAATCTAACCCTATATATATATATATATATATATATATGTGCGCGTATGTGTATAACCCAATGGATAAACACTATATTTGCAGGATATCTGATGGACAATTTCCCGAAAAATGTTGGACGTATACTGGGCCGGGTATGAGACATGGTTACACAATGGTGTATGGGATGTCGTTATACAATTGGGTATGGGACTGTGATCACAATTGCCATCCCTAACAATACTGACCATCTTTATTTGGTTCCTCACCAATTGTGTCCACTTTCCTTTACCAAAGTCATTCAATTTGACATCAACAATTGGGTATCCTTGGTTATGTTGTTATCAAGACTTTAATATCTAATGGTCTCATCTCATGTACTAAAAGCAAATGCTCCTCCATTTTCATGCATGGCAGGTAAGGAAACTCTCTTTATAATGTTCAAATACCGACGTAAATTCTCATTTGAAAAGTATTCATTTGTGATTTGTGAACGTCTCATGTGGCTAGTATTCTTAGTTTTAATTACGTACTATATCCTTTTCTATGTCACTTTTCTCAGAACGTTTCATGTGGCTAGTATTCTTAGTATTAATTACGTACTATGTCCTTTTTCTATGTCGCTTTTCTCAATTTCTTTGGGTTTGTCCTTTAGCGATAAATCAAGCTAACTCCAAATGTCTTAAATTTCGTGCATATGATAGAATGCAATTGGGAAATAAACTCTTTCCAATGCGACCATGATAGAGAATTTGATGACACCATTCTTCAAAACCTCTTTACCATACATGCCAACTTCATTTCTCATGTCCATGTCCATGTCCATCTCAATAAAATGATAAGTGCAAATGTATGATTCACATCACAACCCCTAGCCATGATAACCACATGTATCCATCCCATAGTCACTCTAGCCTCAATAGGTATTACCAAACCAATCAATAAGCTTAACCTTAGGGTCACCACATCTTCTACTCCTCGATCCCATAACCAGGCCTTAGGACTTCCTCACTCATATGTCGCTATGCAGAATGAATGCAATACTATTATTAAAAGTGGAACTTGGATTTTCGCCCCTAAAGTTTCAGGTGTTAATTAGTGTTAATGAGGTTATATTGATGTTTATATTGATGTGGTTATTCAAACTCAAGTTTCATGCATATGGGTCTTTAGCCCGGTATAAGATTTGGTTTGTTTCTAATGGGGAAAAGCCAATGCTTACATATTGATTATAATGAGACTTTTAGCTCGGTTATAGAATCGGCTACTATTCGTACGGTTCCTAGGTTTGTAGTATCTCACTCTTAGCCTAATATTTATCAACTGGATGTCAAGAATACTTTTATTCATGGCTCAAATAACAAGAAACTATATACATATAACCTCCAGGGTATGTGTGGAACTGATTGGCCCCATGCTAGGACAACATCCGTTCAAAGTGTCCAGCTTGACGTGCATTACTGTCCATGGCCTTGGATTAACCACTCGGTGTGTTCCAATCTTATTACAAACATGACACAAACAAATCTGAAACAAAGTTGCAATAAAATGCAAACATAATAAAGCATTTCAAACTAAATATTATAATTGTATCAATCCATTAAACATTATATAGTGGTAAAAAAGATCAGAAAAAGAAAGTCAAAGTATTAAAACATAAAACAGTTGGTAAAAATGGACCAGAGAAAGTCAAAGTATTAAAAGACCGGGCATTGAGGCTTATGTTAACCGGTCATGTGGGTCTTTTGTTTTCCAGGGCAGGAAAATTTGGCTTTGGCTACGAAGCTCCGATGGCTAAAGAATCGAATTAAGGTTTGGGTTGAAGCGGATAACAGACGTAGGGAAGAAATCACTTGAAACCTTCACACTATTATCAATGCATTAGAAGAGGCAGCAAAGTCCATAGGTCTTTCCGAAACCGAATGTGTTGAACGTGCGGATTCCGAAACCGAATGTGTTGAACGTGCGGACGCGAGAAAAAGTCTTTTGGAGTGTAACGTCTCGCTTTTTGTAGCTTTCCGTTTTTAGAAAGATTGTATCGTACTTCTATTTTTGAAAACTCATTTCCTTTGTAATCGTATTTCGTTTCAAACCATTGTAAATCCGAGACTTCGATCGTAACGAAATTGATCCTTTGTGTGAAATACACATTGTTTATACATTGATACGTGCATTCATTTGATACATGATTCGTAATTCACATAAACGTAAGTTTAACTCGTAGAGAATGATCGTGTATTCATAATTCTTAAACCTTCCATACATTCAAACACTTGGTTATTCGATAGTTATATGATTTTCACTTGATTAATACCAAAATACAAATCATACATTGTTACACCCTAATTCGTAAATGACAAAAGTCGCAGCGGAAATTCGTACCATAAAAATTTCTTTCGTGACAACACCTTGACGCACTTAAAAATTCATTTTTAAGGTTAATTCTTTTTCAATAAATACATTTATTATACTCATTTACAATAAGAAAACATAACCTAGCTTCATTCAGTTACGTACTCAACACTCCCGTACAATCTATCTTGTGACTCGATCTTTGATCACTCCACTTTAATATAATAATCTGGCTCGAACAACCTGCACTCACCAAATACATACAAGTCATTAATATGTTATCAATATAAACGATACTTATCCTTGGACTATTTCCGTTCCATTATTCCTTTTTCATTAATCGTTCCCTCTGGGTACCTCACCTCTGGTGAGTCTTCGATACTGTACCTGCATTACACCTAAAACTCCCGGTACCCGAATAACAACGTAAAAACTTAATCATACTGAATGATTTACATATATACCTAAACTTCATACATATTATCCACATAGGTACATATGTACACACCTGCATACCAATCTACATGCATACCTACATATGAATACATCTATATCATTATATACATATCTACATATACACATACCTACATCAATGCGTACACTCATGACATTATACATCTATACATACATACATTCCTACTTGCAAAATACCGAACTCATACACGCCTACTCACATACAAACCTTCATATATCCGCGTATTCTTGCTCACATACTTATAAACATACCCACATAGGTGCATACATGCTTTCATACATTTCTACATACGTGTATAGAGATATACAAACATACATACATACCTATCTACATGTGTGCTTACCCTAATGGTCATAAAACATAAGTTAAATTAGTCCCACGTAGCTTAAAACACGTTTAAACAAGATTCCCAGACCAAACGCGTAAAAAAACAATTTTTCGAAGAAACATACCGGTAGCGTCGTGCGACCCCCCGTCGCGTGGCGCGACGCCCCTGTTTTTCCAGAATGGTTGCAGCTGGTTGCTGCATATTCCCAGCACCTTCGGATTTTACGGAAACGAGCATAACTTCCTCGTTTTTGGTCCGTTTTACCCGATTCTTTTTCCTACATGATCGTAATTTAATTCTCCATCACATGGAGTGATAATCCAATAATTGGACTACCGAAATTCATAACTTTTAAGCCTTCGGCTTATTACCCTTTTTCCATATTTTGACCCGTTCATGCATTTACCCACATAACTTGTTTGTTTGACCTTAACTTCATATGAATTGATAATTTCAAGATCATTTGTCATAAAAGATTCATTCCCGGATACCTTACATCTTATTCCACCCGTTTTTCGCTCCAAAAGCTTATTTTGACCCGTTAAGGGTAATTGCGCATTAAAACGCTTATGACTTACAAAACCATACTCCTCACTTTCATACTTGACCAAAACATTACACTAATCGAATAACTTGTTTCTAAGCTACTTTTAAGATCTTTTGCCCAAAATACCCATCAAGGGCATTTTGGTCAACTTTAATCCCATCAATTACGACGAAAGACTACAACGCATATTTGACCCCAAACATCATGTTTAGTTAATTAAAACACCATATTACTAATCGAACTACGAAGTGATTACGGAAATCACTTACCTTATGCGTCCGTGCTCGTATTCGATTCCTTGCCTCTTCTTGACCCGTTAACACCTCATGCTTGAGCCCGTCTCGACGTGATTCCTATGCTTTCATTTCATCGAAATCACGCTCTTATTAGCATACTCATTTGTACATGTTAACAATCATATCAATCGCATATTTCACACTTAACTTTCCTTAGTCATTTCTAACAAGCATAAAACATATAATCAACTTCATACCCTTTCCAACACATGTACTTCATCATGTAATCAAAATTAACGCATATTAACATAACATGTATCAAACGGCTTCCTATAATCCTGCTTTTACAACAACGAGTCAAATCATGTTTCTTATACTTAGTTGACTTTCAAGAGTCAACTATTAACCATATATAACTATCGACTTATCATCATATACTCGTAACATCATAATCGACTATACGGACGACACTATATACATTTCATCATACACTTGATGTGCGTACTACCTTTTAAGCATAACGTACAACTAATTCATGCATAAATCTTCTAAACTCATACATAACCCATCAAAACCTACTACTAATCATCATGTATCATTCCCAAATAAACATCAAACATATCATCATCACATTTCTCCTAATTCATCTAACATGTATTCATCATACCTACATAATACATCAATCTTTCAACAAGACTCGGACATGGGTGGTGATTCTAGTCATCATCTTCTCCCTAACTAACGGGTTTCACCTCTAATCATCAAATTAACACAAACCATTCGTAACCCATGTTCTATACGATGATTCTAACCCTTGTACATGATCAATTTCATACTAACTCACGGATTTGAACATAACCCACTTCACCCATGATCACCAATCTTAGATTTAAGACATACCTTATGATCCCCTAGTTAAGGTGATCGTTAATCCGTGTTCCTTCTTGAATTTGAGCTTCGATTCACCCTTCAATTTGGTGATTTATGTGAGTTAGGGTTTGGAGCTCTTGAGAGCTCCTGAAGCTTCACGAACACACACGTATGTGTGTTTATGTGTGTGTTGATCTTTTAATTAGTAAAGAAACTTTCATTTGTTCCACTTTAGCCCCTCGGGTTTGCCTTTAAAACATAACTGACACTACCTTCATCATTTAATATTTTTGACCATACCCTTAACTAGGTTAAATAGCCTAGTTATTTATTTCATGACGTGTCATATAGGAACACACGACAAATATTAACATTTAGATTTTGGGGCGTTACATACATACTTATTACATTGATTTGTTACACACACCTATTTCATTACACTTTTGGTTTGATTAAAACATGTTCCTTTGCATTTTAGGCCTTGTGTATGTTAAATAAACCTTGTCACATCATTAATACTTAACGTATTCAGCTAATATACAACAATTAAATGTAAAAAAAAGAATAAAGGCTGCCAGAATTTGCGATCGGACATATGGGCTGCATTAAGTCCTTTGTTTTGTTAGTTTACTACCCACTAATCACATTCAAAGCCCAACCCACTTAAACCCTAATCTTTTCCTTATAAATACCCACTTATTTCCAGCCACTTTACTACTTTTACAACCATTAAACCCTCTAAAAAACACACTTAAACACAACTGAGTTCCAACAACAAAATTAGAAAGTTCAAGACTTTCTAAGTGAGTTCTAACTCACTTCCTTTGCTCTTTCCTACTCATTTCTTTCTTCCTAACACTTGGATTACCTCTAGGAAGGTTTTCACAAGAGTACTTAGGTAATCTAAGGTGAAACCTCGTCATTTTTTAGGCCCAAAGTGTAATAAACTTTCTGCTCATTTTTATTTCTTTGTGTGTTCATTTTCATGTTGATAACTTGATGGAATCTTGTTCCCATCAAGCTCACAATCAAGTCTATGATTATGGGTTTGTATTAGGGTGATTACCATCAAAGTTATGAGCTCAAATGCTCACTTTATTTCTGTTTAAACTTGATATTTGAATGATGAAAACAAACATAAGTCATCATCTTCCATATGATGAACTTGTGACTTGTGAAGTGTGAACAAATGGAAGCTTTGGATTTCTGAACCAAGTTCCACTCCTTCATTTGAACACTCTTATAACTTGTTAGATTAGATTTACTTTATTGTTATTCATGACCCTCCCACTATCTTCATGATGGTGTGTGTAGTTATGAATCTTATAATGAGGTTTTTAACTTCCATGCTTGACATACATGATGCTATATGACGATACTTGTTTGGAGTTAGTTCTAGGATGTATTATTAATATATAAACTATGAGAAATTATATGAAAACATGGCTGAATTGTGATGTTAATCGAGCTATGATTAATCGTCATAAACATAAGCTATCATATCAAAGATTCTAGAGTTCTTATTATGATTCCAATGGGCAATTTAGGACCCATGAAACCACTTGATATGGTGTCATAAACAAACTCTTAGAACTTAGATATTACTTTCGTATATACATACTTTCACTACTTTAAATTCCCGATTTCGAGTCTAAGCACCCCATAAACTTCATCACCGAACACATTCATTCTCCCATTCTCATTAACTTGTCAAATACATGGATAATCGGAAGACTTAGCAATTTTGTGAATATACTCGATCCCATTTTACTTTTTAACACTTTGGGTGCAACATGTATGTTATACAAAACACAACACTTGAAACTATTTTAATCTCTATCCATGCTTAACATGAAACTATATGATGCTTGTTAATCTCGTATGCTATCTACTTTTGTGTCAATATATGCTCATTAACTTTTCTAGCATACTTTAACAATTATAGCGCTATAGGATTAACGCACCGCCCATTAGTCTTGGGGTATTGTTAAGTTAAGCATGTTAACCTCCCGCTAATCTCTTGGGATAGGCAAATTTGCGTTGTATACTTAGGTTTGAACATATAGTACACCATTTCAGCATATTAGTAACTTGCATATTGTTATTCATGTTGGATATGAGCTCGTTAAACATTTTTATCCTATATTATGCTATGTACAAACTTGTATACTTGCCAACTTTTTGTTGATCATATTTTAATACATGTTGCAGGTTGATAGACGAGATGATGCTAAGTGAAGAAACGATATTTAGGTGGACTTAGAAACACACCTAGAATAAACAATTATTTTAATGTTATGTTTGAAACAATGTTGTTCTTGTTTGAATTTTGTATGACATTTTAGCATTTTTATGAAATCGTCACAAAGTATTATGACGTTTTGAGCAATTTGTTCATCTGATCCTAATGTTTCCGCCATCCGTTGGGGTGTGACATGGAGATTGAAGGATTAAAGGCCATGGATGCTAAACAAAAAGCGCGTATAAATTGGGCGGTTGACGCTGACGAGAATTCTTCATTTTTTCACTCGGTTTAAAAATTGAATCTCTCATCTAGCAAAACAAAGTTGATGGGCTGATGTTTGGGGACGATTGGATTTTTGATCCGGTTATCCTTAAAGAGAATGTAGGAGATTTTTTCAAGACCAAGTTTTGTGAATCGTGTCCGGTTCCGCCAATCTTAGCGTGTGAGGTTATTCTAGTTTGTCTGAGGCAGCTTGTACAGGTTTAATTGCCCCCTTTTTCTGAGCTTGAGATTGAAAGAGCGGTGTGGGATTCTGTGGGGGGTCGGGCTCTGGGCCAGATGTCTACATGTTGAAGGGTTTGAACGTAATGTTTAAAATTTAGCAATAGAAGATTTCCTATGTGTATCTTTTCATTTCAAATTATCTATAATTCAAGTTGTGTAAATGGTAAATCTTAACTTTATGCAAGGCTTTAAATCACCATCCTCCACATATTGTTTGTCACGTTCCGATATCTCCACTTCCACTTTGTAA